>PVIU01000605.1:115224-252936 GCA_004026605.1 Ondatra zibethicus | reverse complement strand
CTCACTGACAATGGTTTGAATATTTTTATGGGCCTCTGGGCCTCCTCTTTTCCTTGGTGCTTCCTTTTAGATCTGCTTCTACCTTTTTCCTCCAAATGTCTTTTGGGAACCAGAAGTGCCATGGGAGGTGGGGGCGGGGCTTGCTTTCACTTTCTTTGTCTGCCTATGTCCCTCCAACTCTCTTATCACTGTTCCCATCCTCAGATGGCCCAAGACCCTTGCTACCCTGTCCACCCCAGCATCCCCTTTCCCTGGTGCTCAAATCTCACTACTTTAGGGAGGTCTCCCTGAAACCTCGGCACAGCTCCCCTATCCCACTCTTCACCTTCCCTGCTTTCTTAGCCTAACAGTTTTTACAGAATGACAAAATGCATGTCACATTTTGTTCCTGGTCTATCTCTTAGCTTTGGAGTTTGTCCTGGAACTCACTCTGTAGACCAGGCTGGCCTCGAACTCACAGAGATCTGCTTGCCTCTGCCTCCCGAGTGCTGGGATTAAAGGCTTGAGCCACCAGCGCCCAGCTCCTGGTCTATCTCTTGAACATAGTGCCCAGTACAGATTAAAACTTTTCTAATGTCGTGACCCTTTAATACAGTTCCTTATGTTGTTGTGACCCCCAACCATAAAAAGTATTTCATTGCTATTTCATAACTGTAATTTTGCTACTGTTATGAATCTTAACATAAATACTAATATGCAGAATATCTGATCCGTGACTCCTAAAGAGGTTGCGACCTACAGGTTGAGAACCACTAGATTTTGTTGAGAATTTGTAGAGTGAATGAATGGTGTCTGTGTGGTCCTTTCAGCCTCTGGGTCTTTACAGGGTGTGAAGATTTGGAAGAAAATGACCCCCAAGGGAGTTGCACCATTAGGAGGCGTGGCCTTGTTGGAGGAAGTGTGTCACCTTGGGGGTGGGCTTTGAGGTCTCTTTTGCTCAAGCTTCCCTCAGTGTGACAGTCAGTTGACTTCCTGTTGGCTGCAAGCCAAGATGTAGCCAGCACCACATCTGCCTACAGAGCTCCATGTTCCCCATCATCATGACGATGGGCTGACCCTCTGAAACTGTAGGGAGCCCCAGTTAAATGTTCCCTTTATGATAGTTGCTGTGGCCGTGGTGTCTCTTCACAGCATAGAAAACCTTAACTAAGACAGAGGGGTTGGTGTCTTAGTTTGGGATGCTCTCTTCCTCAGGAGAACTCCTATGTGGCCCCTTCTTGCCACTGAGGCCCCATCAAGTGTCTTTGTCACAGAGATTCCCTTAATAAGACCTCCCCCTCCAATGCATCCTTCCTTTCTCCTTAAGTTGAGATATAATTCGTATAACACTTCATGTAACATAAAACTCACTCTCTTAACATAATAATCAGGGCTATCTTGTGCAACGACCAATGTCATCGAATTCCCTGATCATGGCCATCGCCACGCAAAGAAACCCTGTGCCTGTTAGCAGACATTTGTCATCCTTCTGACCCAGTTCCTGGCGAAAGATGAGATTATTCTGTCTCCATGGGTCAGCCTGCTCCAGATATTTCATAAAGTGCAATCCACAGTGTGCAGCTTTTTATGTCTGGCTTCCTTTATTCGGTGCAAGGTTTTCAAGGTTCATTTCTTGGCATTGATTGACCCGAACTTCCTCCCTTTTTCTGGCTGAAACATGCTCCATTGTATGGAGGTAGCACATTCGGTTGGGGGTATTCACTAACAATACATTTATTTTTTCCCCCTCGTGCTTTGGATACTATGGGCAATACTGCAATGAACACTTGTGTACAAGTTTTTGCACAAGCGCATGCGTTCATTTCCTTTGGTGTACACTTACAAGTGGAATTTCTGGATCCTAGGGCACCATGAACGTGTTCCTTGCTTTCTGAACGTCGGGATTCTAACAGTCTCTGCTGGGGCTGCCACTGAAGTACAGTGAGGACAGTACTCATTTAGGGCAACCAAGGTATGCTAAAGCGTCTCACTCGTCAGTGGAAATAATATTTTCAGGTTTTAGGACCGGGGCTGAAGAGATGGCTCAGAGGTTAAGAGACCTTGCTGCTCTCTCAGAGGACCTGGGTTCAGTGCCCAGCGCTCACACTGAGCAGCGCACACCTGTAATGCCAGCCCCAAGCAATGTGATGCCCTTTCCTGGCTTCCATGGGTGCTGTACTCATGTGGCTTTCACACATACAGAGGCACACATACACAGACACACACACACACACACGTAAAAGCCCCCATAAATAAAAATAATAAGCTTAAAGAATTAGAGCAACAGCATGACTCAGCTGGTAAAGGTGCCTGCCTCCAACTCTGGTGACCCCTATGGTGGAAGGAAAGAACCAACTCCCACTAGTTGATAAGTTGTTCTCTGACCTCCACACGGGCACTGTGGCATGTATGTACCGCTGTCTGATACACTAAATAAATTTAAAAGTGTAACTGGGACACAATTTTACATTTTTATGGAGTCCAGGATGATAACTTGATCTACCAATATAATGTGCAAATGACCAAACCAGGATAATTAGTGTTTTAACTAAAAGGACAAAGCTGGCGCTTGAGACAAGAGGAAATTTGTAGTCCTGGCTATAAATTACTGACATGTGGGCTATTGAGATGGCTCAGTGGGTAAAGTGACTGCCATACAAGCTTGATAACTAGAGTTTGACCTCTGGATCCCATGGTGGAAGGGGGTCACATTCCATGGATCCCATGGTGGAAGTGGGTCAGATTCAGAAAATGGTCCTCTGGTCTTTATTCCCATGATGTTGCTGGCTCTCTCTCATAGGGCAGTAATTTTAAAATGGTGCTATGTGGAGTCATCTTATGAACTTCTTTATAAATTGCAGCCGATGTGGTAGCCCAGACCTATGATCCCAGTATTCCTAAGAACAAAACACTAAGGTTGTAAGTTCCAGGCCAGCTTGGACTACACAGCAAGATTCTGCTTTGTTATATTTTTGTTGTTGTTGTAAAAACTATTTCATTAAGTTGGGCATAGTGACTCATGCCTGTGATCCCAGCATTCCAGAAGCAAGGTGATAATTCAAGTTCCAGAAGAGCCTGATCTATGCTGCAGGTTGCAGACCAGTCAGGGCTACACATCAAGAATGTATCTTTCTTTCTTTTACTTATTTATTTGGGTTTTTGAGACAGGATTTCTCTGTGTAACAGTCCTGACTGTCCTGGAACTCACTTTGTAGACCACGTTGGCCTCACAAAGATAGGTCTGCCTCTGCCTTCTGAGCACTGGGATTAAAGGCATGTGCCACCATGCCCAGCTTCAAGAATATATCTTTAAAAAACCAAAACATTACGATATCCTTAATCCGAATCTTGATTACTAAAGTTTGCACCAGGCTTGTGACATCCCCAGTCACTCAAGTCCCTTCTGGAACGTAAGCCTTAGGCAGGCATCTTCTCCACACACTCAGTAGCTTTGTGGGAAATTCAGGAAAGAGCAAGGATTAAGCTGCCAGCCTTCACTTTACAGTAGGCCCTCCAGCTGTGAAGCAGGGAGAAAGATCTCCCCAGGGAATTTTGGGGAAAAAATGGACCCAGGGACTAAGTGATGGGTGGTAGAAGAGATGTCAGTGGGAAGGTCTGCATGTCCTTCTGGTACCTAGAACTGAGTTAGGCTGTTCCCCAAGTCTGTGCTGGAGCTGAGTAGGGGGCGATGGGGAGAGGGCGCCTCCTAGTGGCTCGGAGCAGCACTGCTCACCCTGCAAGCCTCCCAGGCTCAGACTTGAAGAGGGCAGCACAAACCTCAGCAATCAGGATACTATTTTAATGCAATATTAAAAGAAAAAAAATCAATCTGTAAGCTGCTGCTTATGGGAGGGTCACTTTATTGGAAATTTAGCAAAAAGCGCAGAACTAAGGCTTCTGGTACTTGCGATGTTCCACAGAAATGCACCCATAGGGGATTGGATGGAGACAGCTGTTTGGGAAAGCACTTTGCAGTATCTGTTTAGATCTAAACCCTTGGTCCCTGGACTCGAGAGGTGGTTCAGCGGTCAAGAGCACATACTCTCTTTCAGAAGATCCATAGGTCGGTACTTAGTATCCAAATTGGGGCGGCTCACAGGAGCCTGCAACTCCCGCTCTAGGGGGATATGACGCCCTCTTCTGGCCTCTGCGGATACTGCACTTGTGCGCCCCACATATATTTACAATATAAAATATTAATAATTAAATAAAGCCTTGCTCTCTCCTCCTTATACACTTTCGCCCCGCTGGTCTCCCAGTGTCGTTATACTTTCCTTTTCTTTCCGACCTGGCACAGTGACTGCAGGACCATCTTTCCAAAAAATAACGTGACTGTCAGAACCATGGTTCTTCAATGGCTCCTGAATTACTTTTCCTATATCTTTATGGCAAATTATATAACAGAAATGACTTAAGGAAAGATTTTTTTTTCTGACTAGGGTCACATTCCATTCCAGCAAAGCAACATGGTAGACTTCACGGTGACGGAAGCATGGGGCAGAGGTTCAGGCAGACAGCTTGGTGTTCATCTCCCAAAGTTCATACCCTCCCAAACCAGGACCACCAGCTGGTGACCAAGTGTTCAAACACGTGAACTGTTGAGGGTCATCTCACATTCAAGTCATGATATCTCTCAAGGACCCAGAAGGTGAGAAGCAATTCCTCTGCACACACCAGCCACATGACTGGCTTCTGTCTCTCGCCCTCGGCTCTCTGACCTACATCTGGGATGCCCCCTGCATTCATTACATTTCCATCACTGGGATAAGGTACCCGAAAGAAACATCTAAATGGAAAAAGGATTTTTGGCTTGTGGCTGAAGAGGATAATGTTCACCATGGTGGCGAAGGCATGGTAGTTGGGGTGGCTGGAATGGAACAGAACAGGATGGTAGAACAGGAACAGAGAAAGGTCCAAAGGCAAGGCCACACTAGAAGTCTCAAAGCCCATACCCTGGTGACTCACCTCCCCCTGCCAGGCTCTACCTCCTAAAGGTTCCCCACAACAGCACTACCAGCTGGGAACCAAGTGTTCACACAGTGATTTTCTAGCGGACATTTCCTACCCAAACCACCATATCGTCCAGAGGGCCACATGCCAAAGACTTGGCAGCCAGAACTTTAGAGCACTTGGAGGTGGCAGAACCTTAAGGAGGTGGGGCCAACTGGGTCCCACCGCTGAGGTTATGCCGCTGAGGTCATGCATGCCCCCAAAGAGGATGTAGTGGGATTCTGGTTCCCTCCTCTTTTGCTTCTGGGCTACAGTGGAGTGGTTTGTGTACTGTGTGCTTCTGCTGTGACCTATTGTCTCGCTATTGGAGCCAAGCAGCCATGGCTGAATCTCCGAGATGAACCAAAGCAAGGCTTCCTTCCTGAGAGCGAACTCAGTGCAGGCCTTTCGTCACGGTGACAGAAAGCTGAGGGACACACCTTTACATCATCACACACATTTGATCAGGGGACACACCCCAGAACTCTCGCTTCTTCCTGCCCTTCTCTCTGGCCCCTCTGCCCCAATATTATTCGATCACAGCCATGCATAGTGTTGGGGTCCCCATGTAGATGATAAGTCATTTTTATTTTGCTTCATTCAAACATGTTCTTTGACTGTTTAGTACGTTTACTGGTGGGTGTGTTCCTGTGTGCATCTCTGTGTGCGTGGGGGGGTGTTAGTGTGTGTATGTGGCTTTTGATTCTACCCTGGTTGGAGTTTATTGAATCTTTTAGATGTGTAATATTTCCACCAAATTTTGGAAGTTTTCCGCTATTATTCCAACCACGAAATAATTCTTCCCACTCTTTGCTATCTTTTTCTTCTGTTCCCATTATGTGTACATCGGGGAGGCGAATGGTGTCACTCGCCCTTAAGAGATTTTATTCATTTTTCTTGATTTTCCCCACTTTTCAAATAGTGTATTCTATATTCATCCATCGCTCCGTCTTCAAGCTTTCTTATTTTTTTTTCTTGCCATTTCAGGTCTACTGTCAAGCTCTCCAGGAACATTTATTTTTAATTTAAAATTTTAGTTATGTGTATGAGCGCTTTACCTGTGTACCACCTGCATGCAGTGCCAGAGAAAGCCAGAAGAGGGCGCCTGCTTTCTGGAACCTAGAGCTGCTGCCAGTTAGTAGCCACCATGTGGGTGGTGGGAATCAAACCAGAGTCCTCTGGAAGAACAGCCAGCACTCTTAACCTCTGAGTTGTCTTTCTTACCACCTCCACCCACATTTTAAAAATCCCATTTATAGTACTTTCAGATTCCATTACTTTAAAAATGTTTTTTTTATCTGCCTGTCAGTGTTCTGTATTTGATGAACCATTGCTATCACACGCTCCTTTATTTCTCAAGCAAGACCTCCAGTAGCTATTTCAACATATGCACAATGGTTGCTCTGAGGTTTGTTCACCAGACAGCTCCTCTCACAGTTTCTACCCTCCCTTCATGGTGTGCTATTTCTGTTTTGTTTTGTTTTGAATTCATGCCTTTTAAACTTTGGTTGACACTGGGCATTTAGAGTATGGCCCTGGGCCTGCACGTGGTCAGTCTGAAAGGACGGTGGCTCGCCCAGGGTGCCCTGTGACTGTCCCGCCTCTCCATTAGCCGTCTGCCTTTGCTGGTGTCACACCTAGCCATGAGGCTCCACCTCACTGATAAGTAATCAGTCTACCGTTTGCAGCGATGTCTGAGGGCATGAACTGCTGGACCACTGCTGCGATTGAAATGCAGGCTCCTTCACCAGGGGTAGATTCCTAGCAAGACTGCAGTTTATTCTGACCCCAGGAGGGCTCAATTTAAAAAAAATTTTTTCTCTGGTAGTTGTTTGTCTTATGGTTTTAGCTTATTGGTATCGTGAGGTTGTGACCTATTAATTTCTTGCTATCAATATTGCTACTGTTTTTGAAATTGCCCTCGGGTTTGAACAAGTCCTTGAAGAGTTTAGACACCCGTGCTTACAGTTTGCCTGCGGCCACTTTCTCAGGGTGACACCTTTGCTTTTGAAGTTACTGTTAGCTGGGACTGCAGGCCCATCTTCCTCTTCTTTTCTTCCCAGCGTGGCACTGCCACCACACAGGTGAGCTAGTGTGAGTGTGACCGGGGCCCTGGCGCTCTCAGAGGAAGTGGCTAGAGCAATCTCTGTTCTGTGAATGGGGCTCCTGGCCTTTCGGCTGTGCTCATTCAAGATGGCACCTTGGCTGGACAGAGCTCGAGTCTGGGTGGGAGAGGATGGGAGCCTCTCTCCTGTAGGGCTGAGCCCTGGATCGGGGCTGGTGAGGCAGGTCCATGTGTTCTTCGCTGTGTCCCTGGAGTTGACTTCTACTGTTCCTCATGAGAGGAAGCAGTCACAGTTCTAAGGTCACAAGACTCATAGTTCTTACAAAGTTTTAGTAGATTTTTTTTCATGTTTTTGATGTGTGTGTGTGTGTGTGTGTGTGTGTATGTTTTGGGTGTGTTCACCTGTGCGTGAGAATGGAGGCCAGAGGTCAATATTTGGTGTCTTCTATTAGTCTCCACTTTATTTTTCCGAGACAGGGTTTTCAATGAGCCTGGAGGTCACCATGTTTGGCTAGACTGGCTGGCCAGTGGCTCCTGGGACCTGACTGTCTCTCCCGACATGTGCTTCTGTGCCTGGCTTTTTTACACGGGTGCTGAGGAGCTGAACTTGGATCCTCACGCCTGTGCAGCAAGCATTTTACTCACTGGTCCATCTCCAAAGTCCAGATTTTCCTGGATAAACGTTCTTGAGTCGCTCCATGATCTAAGATCATTTCCAGAGAATGCAGAAGTCATTTCCACCACATGTAGCTGCTTCCCTAGAGGAGTGTGTTCACGAAGATCTCTACACTGGCAGGGACAGCTGCTCAGGGACTCCTGAGCCATGCTGACTGGGGGGGGGGCGGATGGACACAGCCACCGTGGGGGGGTCACGGGTGTTGTTTCTTGTCAGTGCTAAAGCATCCTCATCACACCTGAAGAGTTTGGGCCCCATAATGACTGGCTTATGGAGGCTCTACTGTTCCCGATCTTTTTCTCTCAAACAGCTCTGCCGTAAAAGTTCATAAGCACAATGCTCAGATGAGTCACTAGAGGTGACAGTCACAGACCACATTCAGATATTTGTAATTTTGGTGGCAGCTCCCTACTCTGGTTTGGCTACTGTGTTACCACCCAGAGGTCCGTCCGTGTGTTGGAAGTTTGGTCCCTGGATGGTGGTACTGGGAGGAACCTTGGGGCTTTTATTTTTTTCTAGATAGGGTTTCTTTGTGTAGCCCTGGCTAGCTCTGTAAACCAGACTGGCCTCAAACTCACAGAGATCGTCCTGTCTGCCTCCTGGGTGCTGGGATGAAAGGCGTGTGACGCCATGGCCTGGCAGAGCCTTGGAGCTTTTAAGAGAAGGACCCTAATGCAGTCCTTGAGATAATTTTGGTCCTTGAGGCAATGGAGGGTGCTGCTCTCTCTATGAACCCCCGCTCTGTACTCTGTTACGGGGAGGAACTCCTCTCTCGCTTTCTGTGGGGTTGGCAAATCCTCTACCCTCTTAACCTCCATCACCGTAATCTGCCCTGGTGTGCCACAGTAAGGGGCTTGTCAGAGTTGAGTCAACTCGGGTGCCATGTCCCTGACCCTCCCCCTGTCCTGTGAGCTAACTAGACCTCCTGATCAAGTTAGTCTCTTCAAGTATTTTGGGAAGTGATTGAACAGTGACTGATACCCTGTGAAAGTCATAGCTTTGGGATGTACACTTTATATTATAAACAGCAATGCCTGGGCATTTCTTGGAGGGCTAGATGTGGACAAGTCACTGGCCACGGGGAAGACCCAAGGGCTGATGCACTCCCCAAACTCCAGTGGACAGCGGTGAGGAGCTGCACGAGGCAGAGGAGGCCATCTTGGCTGGATGCTGCCAGAACTTTCAGAATTCTAGGGGCCCT
Organism: Ondatra zibethicus; assembly: GCA_004026605.1. Classification (NCBI taxonomy): domain Eukaryota; kingdom Metazoa; phylum Chordata; class Mammalia; order Rodentia; family Cricetidae; genus Ondatra; species Ondatra zibethicus. The sequence goes on along the minus strand of PVIU01000605.1, from coordinate 244,026 downwards.
TGAAGTTGTCTGTGTGGCCTGCAGGTGGGGATGGAGTTTTCCACCTTACTTTTTTTTTTTTGAGACAAAGTCTCTCACTGAACTTTCAGCTTAGCAACTGGCAACACTGGCTAGCCAGCAAGCTCCAGGACTCTGCCTATCTCTGCCCAGCCAGCACCGGGTTACAGATGGGCTCCATCAACACACAGGTGCTGGGGTCCAAACTCCAGGCCTCATGCTTGTACTTCACTGAGAGAGCAGTCTCACAGCCCCACACCCTATTCGGAAAGCATATTGAAACATACGATCCCAGGGACCATCTGGGATCCCTGCACTGTACTCCGCTGAAGCTCGTCTTGGACCTAAGGATCAGAGACACACGACGGACACTCATGTGCAGGATAGGCGTATAAACGTGTGTTTACTCCAACTCTAACGTTTACAAGGGAGCTAGGCAGAAGGTCACGATATACACATTGCCAACTCCATGCCTCCCGTTTGTCTTACTGACTTGGTTCACCGCTGCCGCCAGAAGGCTATCCTGATACCAGCAGGATGCAGAAGGAGATTGGGTGACCTCAGGAACAAGTCCACTGGGAGGGACAGGACAGGGGCCTGTCAGCAGAATGCCAGGGGCCAGAGTGGGCTCTGAGCTGGTGCAAGCACATCTCATGCTGCACCATGGTGCCTGCTGCAGTTCCAGAGGCTCCCAAGTCACCTGGTGACAGATGGTGGCGGTAATCTCCACAGCACATGTCACTCAACAAGATCACGTGATTGTGGTCGCCCAGCTCATTGCAGTAGCACTGTGTCCCTGTCCAGAATGGACAGATTGAGTATGTGGCCCACTTAGTCATGAAGGCAAAGTTTGCCCCAGGCATGTCACCCATGCTCTTGGAGGCCCTGTCAGGTCAGCCAGAGCTGAGATCCCAGAAAAGGTTTCCTGTGCCGATGTGGCCATTGTGGCAGGTGCCAGGCCACAGGGACTGATTTGCAAAGTAGTGAGGTTTTGTGCCAACCTCCACCCATTGGGCCATCTGCGACGAGGTTGGGATGGGCTGTGTCAGCTCCATTGCTTCCTCTTCCTCTTCCTCTGTCTCAGGACTTCTCATGTTTTCCCCAGAATAGAAGATCTGCAGATTCAGACACACGGAAGAATGAAGTGAGCCCCTCCCTGTGTCCACCATAGGGCACCTTCTCAGCACAGCAGAGGTGGCTAGAGGGCGTGGCAGACCCTCTGAGCCCACTGCTTCTCTTTGACTTCCAATGGGCTGTGCGAACAAGCTGAACAAGCTGGAGAGAGTGTGGGGTGGGGGTGTACATGCATGTGTGCTATTTTCAGGCCTAAGTACATGGACCAGGAGTTCCTGGCCCTGGGATATGCATCCCGACCATCCCACAGAAGTGCAATGACCCCAATGAGGGGTCCTTGGCTCAGCCTCCTTGCAATAGCCAGAGCCCTTGAGTTCTGCTCTGAAGTTTCTGCTCCTGCCTTGTTCCTCTTCCCTCCCTCAGGCCTGTCCTGGCCCCAAGTGGCCCAGCTGTCTCCCTCCAGCCACCTCGCATGCCCCATCCTGGCACACAGACCCACCTTAGAGACCTCCACCTCTCCTTTTCTGTTTGGTTCTCTGGGCTCTCACTCTCATAGGAAGCCAAATACAGACCTAAACCAAAACGGAAGTGAAATTACACAATTATGGCAGGTGACTGTAACTCTTTGTTTACCCAGAACTTGATCTGCTTTTTGTCTGTGATTTAAACTTCTCATTTGGAGGTCATTGTTCATAGACGGTTTTAAGAAACAGCATGCAGAGATCCCATGGCTCCTCTACCCAGTTTCGCCACGGTACCCACATGCAAAACTATAATACAAAGTATGTCCTTCACTTATGATGGTTTTTTTTAAAAAAGATTTTATTTATTTATTAAGTATACAGTGTTCCGCCTGCATGTATGCCTTCAGGCCAGAAGAGGGCACAGGATCCCATTATAGATGGTTGTGAGCCACCATGTGGTTGCTGAGAATTGAACTCAGGACCTCTCCAGTCCCACTTATGATGGTTTAAGAGACAATTTTTTTTCCTGCTCAGGATGCTCTAAGGTGACACATGTAGTAGAAAACACAATCTGAACTGAATTTGGATTTTTGCCTTGGCTAGCAATAGGAAGTGTGCTCCCCCCTGTGAGCTGCAGCCACACCCCCATCAGTCATGTGACTCCAATACATACAGTGTATCTTATTCAATAAACAACATGAACTGTTCCACACGTAGTGATATAATCTGTTTTATGTTAGTAAAGGCATGTTGGCACACCTTTGAGCCCAACACTCAGGAAGACAGAGGCAGTCAGATCTCTGTGAGTTCAAGGCCAGCCTTGTCTACATAGAAAGTTTCATGTCAGCCAGGGCTATATAGTGAGACCCTGTCTTCAAAAGAATAAAGCAAATGCCCAAAACCAAAAATAGTTGTCTTTGTGTTAGATGGCCATGAAATACTGTAAGAGAAGCTTTCTAAGCATGTTCATAGCGGGCAGGACTAAGCCGTGATGATCCATAAGCTCGGGTACTAGAGATGTGTTTCTGACTTATGGTATTTTCAACTCAGGATGGGTTTACTGGGGTGTCATTCCATCATGAATTGAGGTACCCTGGTACAGTAGGTACCATAATCAGGACACTGACATTGGCAGAGTTTAGACACAGGACATTTCCATAACAACCAAAGTGCCCATGGGCAAAGGTACCCTTTAGAGTCACACCCACATCCTTTGTTGCCCCACACTTGCTCTTTCCTTTATCCTCCCCTCCCCTCCCCTCTTCTCCCTCACCTCTTCTCCCTCTCTCCCTCCCTCCCTCTTTCTTTCCTTTCCTTTCCTTTCCTTTCCTTTCCTTTCCTTTCCTTTCCTTTCCTTTCCTTTCCCTTCCCTTCCCTTTCTGGAACTTACTTACTTACTTACTTTCTTTCTTTTTTCCTTCCTTCCTTCCTTTCTTTCTTTCTTTCTTTCTTTCTTTCTTTCTTTCTTTCTTTCTTTCTTTCTTTCTTTCTTTCTTTCTTTCTTTCATGTTGGGGATTGAGCCCAGGGCAGCAAATCTGTCACTAAACCACACCCCCGACGACCCCACCCCTACTGTTAATTTCTGACAATCACTAATCTATTCTCCATTTCCTTCTTTTAATCTTTTGAAAAATGTTATATAAATAAAGTCATTATATATTACATATATATATTTAATCTTTTTGGACTGGAGACTCATCCATGAGGTGGCATGGATCCTGTTTCTAAAGTAGGGGTGTATCACAGCTCGTTTAACCGTTCACCCGCTGACAGACACTGGGATTGTTTTCAGTTTGAGGTTGTAACAAAGGGAACTTATAGACACTGATGTGCGGGGTTTTGTTTCTCTGTGAGAATGGATATCATTTGTCTAGAATGAACCAATGCCCAGGAGTGCAGTTTCTTAGTCATAAGATGTTACCAGTACTCAGTTTTACAATAAATTCTTTGTGAGTTGGGCATGCTGGTCCTTGCCTGAAATCCCAACCCTGGGGGACCCAAGTGTGAGTTTGGGTTACATAAGTTCTAGACTAACCTGAGCTACACAGTGAGATTCTACTTCAACAAACAAAACAAAACAAATATACGTAACCGCAATAAGCGAAACTAACAAACCCCAAGCCAGGACTTCTCTGTCTACACTGACACTTCCTGGGATGTGACGCAGCTTGTTATGACACGGTTATGTCCCAAAAAACCTCTGAAGGACGAAACTGCTACTGCTAAATCTGTGCATTCAACAAGCCAGACCTGGGACCACGGGCCTGCAACCCCAGCTGCTCTGGAGGCTGAGGGAGGAAGATCACAAGGTCAGGTTTGCCTGGGCTACAAAATGAGTTCAGCCATCCCAGGCGACTTAGTGAGACCTTGCCTCAAAATAAAAAAGAGGCCTGGGGACAGAGCTCAGGGATAGGACATTTGCCTGGTGATGTGTGAGGCCTTGGGTTCAGTAGTTTCCAGACATCAATGTCTCATGCTAATGTGTATCCCACGCCACCCTCACACACGTGTCCCATACACCCACCATCCACGGAAAGACCCATAACTCTGCTCTCCTCGTGTGAGCCCCGGTTCTTATCAGCATTCCCATTTTATTAACAAGAAAAACCAGGGAGGTTGAATGTTGAAATGAACCTAGGCCCTACTCTAGTTCTTCCATTTTGTGTAGAATTCTGACACCGTGGAAAGGCAACCGCGTCCCTTGGGCTTGTCATGGCAGCAGACATGGTTAGAAAGCTTAACAATGACTGCTCTATGTTCAGAGAGGACACTGGACTCAGGGGTCCTTGGAGGTTCTAGCCTGTGACCTGTTGGGTTTGTCTAGTGCTCCTTAGGAGGCACCCGGGCGCTGGTTACACAAGGGAATGTCTAACCAGCTCTGCTTGGGGCCAGCAGCTTTGAGCTGTGTCTCTGCCCAGAGTTGGGTTCCCGGCATGGTGACCGACTAAAGACTGGACAGTCCTACTGCCTGGATGCCGAGGCCATGGGGCTACCTTACCGTCTTCGCTGAAGATGGGGGCAGTGTGCAGGTAATGGGTGATGCTGGGATCTTGCTCAAAAGGACATTCCACTTGTTTCCAGGTGATGAACTCTCCAACCTGTTTGGCGAGTTCCAGAAATTTCTGCAGGGTTTACAGAGACACAGAATGGAGCAAAGTGAGTGGCTGGCCTTGGCAAAGCCTTGGCTCATCACCCTTGAGTGATCTTGTGGATCTGAGAAGGAACATGGGGCCACAGGTGACAGGAAAAGGCTGCTGGGAGTTCTGTGAGAGCCACCTTGCCAAGCCTCCTTCATTCCTCTTAGCAGTCCATGACCCCTGTCGCCTTGGGCTCTCAGCCTCCCCATCAAGGGGGGGTGGCAGCCATTGGCCCACAGCTTTTTGAGCCAGTGTCTCACTAGGTAGCTGTGATGGCCTGGAACTACGTATGTACACCAGGCTGGCCTCAAACTCACAGAGATCCTCCTGCCTCTGCCTCCAGAGTGCTTGGATTTAAGGTGTGTGTCACACCTGACTGCCCACAGCCTTTGCCTGCATGTAGCAAGAACGTGAATAGCTTTATTTGAATTTCTTTTCGTGTTTTTCTTTTGGGAAAGTGACAAACACTTATGGACTTGTAGGGTTATAGTTCAGTAAATCTATTTCAATAAAATTTAATTAATTTAAGGAGATTCATGTTTTTTAATTATGTGTAAATATATGGGTATGTGTATATGAGTGCCGATGCCCACAGAGGCCAAAAGAGGGTGTTGGAACCCCTGAAGCCAGAGCCACAGTCATTTGTGAGTGACATGGTGCTGGGAACCAAACTGGAGGCTTGTGGAAGATCAGTACGTGATCTTAACTGCTGAACTATCTCTGCAGCCCAGGTGAGGTCTTAAAAATCTTATGACGTGTATTTATTGTGCATGTATGTATATGTGTAGGCATGTGTGTTCACTGGGGCACAGGTGGAGGTCAGAGCACAGCTTGCTAGAGTCAGTTCTGTCCTTCTACCATGTGGATCCTAGGGATAGAACTCAGGTCGTCAGGCAGCAAGTACCTAAATCCACTGAGCCATCTCAACAGCCTTAAGTAAATTCTTTTACCTGTATTTTTAAAAAATAAAATCATCTTTTAATACACACAAGCCATTGGTTCTAGGGTCCCTTCACCCCAACTAAGATACCCAAATCCATAGAGGCTCTGATCCCCTTTTTAAGATGGTGTATTATTTCCATGTAGCAGATACACCTCCTGTTGCCGGCTGTTAAACCATTTCCAGGTTGCTCCTCACACCTAACACAACGTAGGTGCCATGCAGATGGCTTCTGTGTGCATTGTCCCGGGAACGGTGACAAGCTAAACAGTCTGTACTCCTTCAGGACAGATGTAAATATGAAATATTTTCCATTCTCCAATGCAGAACTCGTGGAAACAGAGGGCTAGCTGCATATGTGTTTAAATATTCAAAGTATGCTAACTTTCAGCAAGGTTTTACACACATAGCAGCCGGCTGGCTGTCGTTTGACTGTGAAATGCTTCCTGTAGGCTGATGTGTTTGAGCACTTCTTCCCCAGTTGGCTGCGCTGTTGGAAGGTTATGGAACCTTTGGGGGGTGGAGATTTGCTGGGGACAGTAGGTCCCTGCTGGTTTGGGGTCCACTTCCGGAATGCAGATGCAATGTGGTCGGTCAGCTTCCTGCTCTTTCCACCACTCCTTCCCTACAATGATGGGCTCTCATCCCTACGGAACTGTAAGCTAAAATAAATCCTTTCTCACTCCCCACTCCCTAGCAAAGAAAACAGGACACGGCCCAAAGTCATGCCTGGAGCGGAGAACCTGCCCTGTGTCATTCCTCAATCAGCCCTAGTAGTGGGGTCTAGCGTACCCCCCCTCCCCGAACCTGCTCCCTCAGTGTGTGGTCACATGAATGGGTGCTTCATAGTCTTCCTCAGCTCTGATTCTAGGGACCAATTCAAGAAGGGGAAAGGATGGAGTCCCTACTCCCAGTTAAGTGTCAGGATCACCACCAGAAAAAGCCCATCCCAGGCCCCTGGGCCCCTGCTCTTTCATCCACATGGCCTGGGACCATACGCTGGGTTGGACAGTCCCCGACTCTGCCAGCTTTGGGACAACCAGGCCTGTGGGTCACCTGAGATTGATGCAGACACCAGCTATAGGACAAAGAGCCCAGGCTTGTGTTGTGGTCCTCATAAGCAGGAGACACCCACAGAGTTTTTGGCAGCCTCCAAGACCTCTGTCTGATCATAGTTGTGGCCCATTTTACAGAGGCAGGGGATGAGTTTCCTATAGAGCAGCAGCAGCCTTCTTAATGCTGCGACCCTTTGTGGTGACCACCACCTTAAAGTTATTTTTGTTGCTACTTTATAACTGTAAGTCTGTTACTGTTGAGAATTGTAGTGTAGGCAGGTGGCAGTGGCGGGGTAGGCCTTTAATCCCAGCTCTCGGGAGGTAGAGGCAGGCAGATCTCTGTGAGTTTGAGGCTAGCCTGGTCTACAGAGCAAATTCCAGGGCAGCCAGGGCAACACAAAGCAATCCTATCTCAAAAAAACAAAAACAAAAACAAAACAAAAACCCTCCAAAAAACAAAAAAACAAAACAAACAAATATGTAAATATCTGTGTTTTCTGACTGTCTTAGGCAACCCCTGTGAAAAGGTTGACCCAAAGGTTGAGAATCACTAATATAGAGTCAGTAACAGGTTCAGGATCTATGCCTCTTGGAGCCGAAGGCTACATGGGCACCAGGTGACCACCGAAGGTCACTTGCTGACCCTCCTGCAAGACAAGAGCCTCTTTACTCCCACAGATCAGAAGGTCCTGCTACTTAATGCCATGCAGGACTCTGTTTGCTGAGCCCACCAGCCACACAGGGATGTGGGCGGGCTCTTCTGAGCCATTCGGGAACTCCAGGTCTCTGAGTGAGTGACCAATGCCCTGCCTGCTGTGGGACTCCGGCAGGTGAGATCTTTCCGCCTGAGAGGTAATGAGGGCTTCCTGGAGGAGAGGACATTTGATGAGCCCGGTGAGCTAAGGGAGCAGACATGTCTCTTCGCTTCTGCCCTCTGTGGTTTCTGCTTCAGAACTCCATTCTGTTGTTCCGGGTCCCTCCTTTTGGGGACCTGCCCTGGTTGCCATGTACTATGCATTTGTGTGGTCCTTAAAGGACCTTGCCAGCTGACCCCATAGGTCTACATTGCTGGCTTTCTCTTCAGCCTGGTACTCTTCAAGGATCAAAATGATGCTGTACCCTGTGTACATTTAGTCCAGAGTGCTGGTTGGCATGTGCCTGAACCTCAGCTTCTCGCTCTGGGTGATGTTAGGGGGACTCAGATAATCCCAGTCTGAGATGTAGATTGCAGCATTCTGCCTTCCCTGAAGCCCCCATTAATCCAGCGACTGGGGGGCTAGCAGTCCCATGTTGGCAACTTTTGTCTCTGTGTATGTTTGTTTCTGTACGACTGCAGGTGTATGTGGGCAAGCAGAGGCCAGAGGGTAACCTCAGGTACTGTCCACTTTGCTTTTTAAGACCATCTCTCACTGGCCTAGAGAGAGCTAACTAGGCTAGGCTGACTGGCCAGAGAGCCCCAGGGGTCCACCTTTGTCCTCCTTCCAGGTCTAGGATTACGAACACATGCCAACAAACAGCGTTTCTTCACGTGGGTTCCGGGGATGGGACTCAGGCCCTCAGGAAAGTACACTATGAGGAAGACACTACAAGTACTTCTCTGAGGCCTCTCTAGCTTCCTCCCTTATTTATGCTGGGGACTTCTAGCGCTTGTTTTCTTCATTGGCATCACCGAAGGCCTGCGGACCCACCTCGAAGTTGACATGCCCATTGGGAAGGCGGTTGGCACAGCCCTCGTTGAGGAAGTAGATATCCTTGATGAGCAGGCTGAAGAAGGGGATGACGATCTGGAAGGGAGAGGGTGCAAATTAACTTAAAAGCACGGGCCCCACCCCAGCAGCCCAGAGCTAGAAGAGGGCTCAGAGTACAGGCACACGAAACCCTTGCTTGTCCACCTGCCCCACGATCAACCCAGCCTCAGCATGGACGGGAGAAAAATCATGTAGAGAGCCACCGCGGCAAGTGACTTCTCCAATCGGAGTTCAGCCCAGCTTCTGTATGTTCACCCTACACTCCAACTCCTGAGCTGTGAGCCAGTACCTTTGCAACTGACACACAGCACCACCCATGTCCTAGGAACAGAGGAGCAGTTGATGGACTGTAACAAGGCTGTGATATTTACAGTTGTGCAAGATGGGGTTGGCTACCTGGCTATGCTAGGGCCTTACAGTACAAGTTTACAGTGAAGAATTCTCTCAGAGACTCAGTCTTCCAATCTGGCAGATGGGAATGCTGAAGCCCATCAGAGTTAAGTGGCAAGCCGGACAGCATGGAACCCATATGCACGGATGCTCAGTGGAGAGAGGTCCCTGCCTTGCTGTCTGGCTTTCTAACATTCTGGCTCCTGGGATGGGACAGGCTTACTAGGACAGAGATTGGGCCAGGTGATTTGGTCCCCCAGGTTCCTGACTGCTACAGTTTGGATCCTGTGTTTTCCAAAGGCCCATATGGCTATGGCTTGCTTCCCAGGGAGGTGTTCGTGGGAGGATGTGGAAACATTAGGAGGTAGAGTTTAGTTAGCAAGAGACATGTCTTTGAAGAGACTATGAGATCCTGAGTTCTTTCTCCTCTTTGGCTCCTTATCATGTGTCTTTCCCATAAAAGGCCCACAGCAACAAAGTCCAAAATCATGGACTGAAACCATTGAAACCATCAGTCAAAACCAATCCCTTTATAAGTTGGTTGTGTCAGCTATTCAGTTACAGTGACAGAAAGCTGATTAGTAAGACTGATACAGCCTTATCCAGTCAATACTATGGCCTGGAGAAGGAAGGGCTATGAAGGCAGACACTTCTGACCTTTGACAGTCTCTTCTTACCTTCTCTCTGCTGCTGTGAGCAGTCAGCGAGCGGTGAGCTGCCCCACGCAGGGCTGTCCTATAGTTGCAGAAATTCCCCGTGGGGTCCATCTGGTGCTGGGAGGAGACAGGGAGGGAGGCGAGTGAGCAGCTATATTCAGGGACTGTCTGGCCACACCCCTTAGAGTAGAAACCCTGTTTACCTCTAGGATGAAGAACTTGGCTGTTTTCACTTTGGCCCAAGTCTTCTTGAGCCTGGAGACAGGGCTCATGTTCATGCCGGCTAGAAAAAGGTATACAGAGTTGGGAGGGCTCCTCCAGCCTGGACAGTCCCTTTGTTCCCAGAGGCAAAGAGGTCTCAGTGTGCCCTGAGTGTGGCTGAAGGGTAGCTGAGTAGGTAGGTGCTGGTGTTCATTATACTGAGGTTGTCAGGTAACTTTGACCCTGTCCCAACTACATAGGCCTACTGTGGAATCACCAGGATCCATTTTGGTCCTCCTCATTCTCTCTGCCTTAAAGTGTACACTGCCGAACACTTCAAATGCACCCTTTGGGGGACAGACCCTGTTTCAAATGGACCACCTCCATCAGCCTCTGGGGCAGGGATGTGGCCTACTGGTCACTTGGCCCACAGCCACCCACTGTGGAGAAGACTTTGACATGCACCCCACCTGCCAGTCATGCCCACTTTAACCCCTCCGGTGGTCCTCACACAGGCTACTTCAGGTCTGGGCAAGCTCACTCACAGATAATGGCCATGAGGGAGTTGAAGTTGCCGATGTTGAAGCACTCGCGGGCCACATCAATGAAGAACTCGATCACCTGCGCTCTCTGCTTCTTCTTGGCTGGCTGGGGACAGGACATCGGAGCTTCAATGGGCCCGCATCCCCCCTCCGTCCTGCTCAAACACCGCATTCAAGCAGCCTCCTCCTGCCCTTCTCAAAGCCCATTTCACTGTGGATAAGGCCAAGGCCCAGGGTCTCGGGACCCTTTGTGGCAGAGCCAGCACACGCCTCTGAAGTGTGAGGGCAGATGTGACCCTGTGATGCTCCTGTGGGCCACAGGCGCCCTGGAGGGGCTGCGGGGTGTCTTTGGGATGGTGCCCCCTCAAGGCTTAACTTCCCCTGAAAGACGGAAGTACCGCCATTTCCTTCCTCCCCACCATGGAGTTTGCCCAGGGCCTGCTGTTTATGCTGTGCCTCCCCCACCCCCCATTGCTTTTTGTGCTGCCCTTTTATTGCTTTCTGTCAGAAAACTACGCCAGTATGAAAAGTCACCCCGGGGACAAGTACTTGGGACTCTAGCTTTCTGGTGGGTCAGAATCAAACTGTCCTTTCCCCTGGGTCATCCCAGGAAGGTTCTTGGGTGACCAGCAGCTGCTCTCTGTCCAGCCTCTGCACAGTTAAAAACCCTGGCTTAGTTGCGGAGCCAGCAATGTGACTATGGGAACGGGGCCAGGCCAGTACAACTCAGGTGGATCCTGCTTGCCCACCAACACAGTCATGGTCTCTCTAGCCACAAAGAAGTGTACTGTGACACGTCTGGAGGTGTGCCACCAAAGTCCCTCCAAGGAGTGGTCTCCGCTGCAGAGAGCTGCCCACCCGAGATCTAGTCCTGCCCTTCAAAAGGCAACACACTCACCGACGACAGTGACAGAGTCAGGTGAAGTTTAGAGAAAGGCTGACCTCTCACCCCACTGTGGATACCACAGAGCAGCTTAGCACATGCCTGACTGCTCTGTCCCTCTCTCAGGTGCAGACCCCCTAGTGAGTATTGACCCTTGACCTCTGTCTCAGAGCCTGCATCCAGGGAGCCCAACTGGACTAGCCAGTCTCTCCTCTTGTGTTTCACCTTAGAGGACACTTCCCTTGGTATAAAGGAAACGAAGATGCCAGGCAGGGCGTGGCCAACATGGCCAACACCAGGATGCCAAAACTTCCTGCTGACAGAAGCAGTCACTGGCCTAGACTTGTTTTGCAATTCAGTTTTTTTTTAAAGAATTATGGTTCATCATTTTCTATATTCAAAAAAATGACAGATAAAAAGTGCCCTGGAGACTGATGGCTTGGGTGAAATCGTTCATATCCTTCAGAACACTGAATAAGCATTCAAAGCAAGGCTGTTACATACTGTGAAACCTGTAGCGATAACCTGCTTTTCTCCTCCAAATGTCATTCACTACCAGCACTAACAATAGCATACATAGCCTCAGAAGACACTAGTCAAAAGCAATAGGGGCTTGGTTTAAATAAAACAAAGGACTTAGGAATAGATTTATTTCCAGTCTCAGTGTTGGCCTGGACTTTCAATTTGCAATTTTCCAGTTCTTAAAGGTTAGACCATTTTTTACCCCCAAGCCCCAAGCAAGCTACACAACCCAGCGGCCCGAGGCAGACAGGCCTAGACTGAGGCACACAGTGGGTCACCTTCACTCCTCAACAACCAATCCGACTTCCGCTGTAGCCTTGGCTGGTGAAGTCACCCTGAGATTTACCTACAGGGGACATTCACAGGAGGAAAGAGGTGACTCTGGTCTGGCATGGTGGCTGGCCATGCCCTGGACTTGGGAGGTTGGGGTTCAGTACATCCTTCCAACCCCCAGGTAGCCGGTGACTGGCAGGCAGGGCCAAACAGCTACTCACCATGCAGATTTCAGTCGCTACGAGATAGCACAGCCTGTTGAACCACTTCACATAGGCCTCAACGTTGTTTGTCTTGTCGTTGAAGCGGGGCTAGGAAAGACATGTGGGCTGAAACTCCTTGTTGGTAAGTTTTCAGAGTGCAGAATCAGATCATAGTCATAACGGAGAACCCAGACACTGTGACGGTCTCAAAGTCAGCCAGAAACACAGTGACCCGATGTGTAACTTCCTGGTCTGCTTCCTACAGGCTGGCGGCTCTAGACTGGTCCCCACCATCACAGTGTGGCAGAGAAGACAGAGAAGGCCTGGGGTATAAAGCTCAGCAGTAGCCTGCACGCTCACAATGTGGGAGGCCTTGGTTCCATCCACAGCACCAGATGAAGTACAAATATATGAATTAATGAGGCTGCAATTCAGAATTTACTGGTATGCACACATAATCGATATTTATTATCCATAGAGTCTGTATTTGTAAATTTGTCTACTGCTTAATTGTTTTTGTAATTCCAACAGCTTGCATTGCGTTCCCATTCATTGGTGCGCAGGGACAGAAAGGCAAAATATTTGAGCCCCTCAACTTAGATAAGCATTTCTAGCTAAGACTGGACTAAGACAAAGCTGTTGTGTCTTGTTTCTGCTCGTGCTGTGAACAAGGATCCTTTCCCCTGCCTTTGTTTAGTGTCTCTTCTATTGTCGTGTTTTCTTTGGAGGACAGTCTCATAGTTTTGAAAGGATCCCAAGAATAATACTGAAGTGATATGTTTCATTCCTTAGAACACAAGGTTAAGGTGTGACCTACACAGAAAATAGGTGCTAGGCAGCCTTCATTTATCTGTGACATACAGAGTTAGATAGACAGATATATGGCTAGACAGGTGAACAGACAGACAGTAGGTAGTTAGATTAGATATACATACAGATAGATATTTCCTTTCTGTGGTGCTAGTGATGAAACCCAGGGCCTTGTGCATGGCAGGCAAGCATACTACTTCAGAGCTATAGCTCAGACCCAGGCACGAGTTGGCCTGGCCATTTTCCCTGAGCTCAGGGTTAAACAGGGATGCACAGTAGATAAGTGTCTTTAAACATAAGCATATAATCACGACTACGTGTTGATTGATTGAGAAGTCTGCTGGAGCCTAATGTTGCATTTCCCCCCCCAGGAGCTGTGGTTTAGGATTAGGATTGCTAATCTGATGTCTGTGTTGGCATTCATGTAATGACTGAGAATAGCAGAATCAATTCTATGTATGTGTGTAGTAGGTATGCATGTGCATACCTATAACTATAGATTTCATTTTAACCTTTTCCTGAGTCATAAAATGTTTGGGGAAAAACCAATTTCAATCTATGCTGAATGATCTATGTATGGGGTGTGTGTGTGTGTGTGTGTGTGTGTGTGTGTGTGTGCCATTGTTAAGACAATTAAACTCAAGGTAAAGAAATGTGTATGTTGAGCCAGCAGTGGTGGTGCGCACCTTTAATCCCAGCACTTGGGAGGCAGAGGCAGGCGGATCTCTGAGTTGACGTCAGCTTGGTCTACAGAGTGAGTTCTAGAACAGCCAGGACTACACAGAGAAACCTTGTCTCAAAACACCACCAACAAACAAACAAAAACAAACAAAGAAATGTGTATGTTAAAACTACCAGGGTCATTTTCAGTTAACAGAGAAGGTAGATGGAAAAAGACGAAAAAAAAAAAGGAGAGAGAAATACATCGGGAGATCAGGGAGAGAGTGACAAATGCCGCAGGAGTCAATGAGAACAAAGCCTTGCAGACCAGCAACTACAATCAAATCCCATTTCTTGCCATTTTCTAAGTCAAGGATATAAGTAAAAAAGAAATAGGAAATTACACATTTGATAAATGTCACCTAGCTGTTCAAAGGATCTGATCCCAATTTTTTGTGGCTCAAATAAGATTTTTCAACTTTATCGTGGGCTTATCAGGATAGAACCCCATCAGAAGTACAGAAATAACTGTAATATCTGGACAGGTTTTAAGGCAAAAAAATATTCTGAGGGAAAAGTTTTGTAGAAGCAATTAAAGGTTCAATTCGTTGGGACAATGTCCTGGGTGTAAACATGCTTGTGCTATGTCTTCAAAATGTGGAGGAAGGGGAGATGACTCAGTTTCCTGAGTTTGATGCCCAGAACCACAAAGAAGCTTGGTGGCATTCACTTGTAATCCTACTGATGTGATTGTTATATTGATGAAGAAACAGCGAGATAAATCACAGAGACTATTAAAGAGATGCCAATGTGGTTGTGAAGAAATTTAAGAGAATAGTTATTAGTGAGCGACTTTCTATCTTAAACGTGAAAGCTGAACGGAAATGGATGAATTCCTGTAACACTGCCAGAAGCTACCAAACAACTTAAGAGGAAAGAGAAAAGTGGGGACCAGCTACTCAGGAGGCTGAGGCAGGGGGATCCTGAGTTCAAGATCTGACTAAACTAGTTAGTGAGCCTGTCACACAATAAGAAAAAGCACAAAGGAGGGTTGGGAGTGTAGCTCAATGGTAGAGTGCCTGCCCAGGAAATGGAAGGCCCTGGGTTCGATGCTCAGTACCCCTTTGTGGGGGTGGGGAAAGAATAAACAGAAAATCTAAATAGTCTTATAGTTACTAAACAACAATAAGAATAAACTAAGAAACAATCCAATGAGAAAAATCTTGACTATTTTTGGAGGAACGTGTTTCTTTAAGAACACATCAGACTTGGACATTTTCCTGGCAAATGCTGACTAATGCTCCAGCAATAGGCAGTTCCAGTCTTTTATACATAATAGAGAAAAGAGAAAGAGTAGCCAAAAATAGTATCAGGAAGAAAAGTACCGGTCAGTCTTACTCATGATTAACAGTGGCAGATGCTCTAAACAAAGCAGCACCCAGGGTCCAGGAATGCACAGAAGATAAGGGTTTACCTTGTCCCAGTTCTGCTTATTTCAGAAATATAAGGTGGATTCAACATTGATTTAAAAAAAAAAACTAATACAAACAACCACTTCACAGTTTAGGGGAGAAGCAACATGTGAGTCCTGTGGCAATGCATCATTATGAAAATATTTCTTACATCTCAGAGACAGGAACTTTTGCTGGAACTTACAGCCAAGGTAATAATATACCTTGAGGTCACGTAAGAGTGTCCGATATTCTGCTGTGTACTCAGCCTGTTTGTTCAACCTGCCTCTAAGAGAACGATGTAAAAACATCTGCACTTGCCTTGAATTCTCCACAGAATCTGCTTTTGCAGCCTCAGCTAATGCATAGCTTAGCTTTAATCTTCAATTATGTAGTCTTCCAGGCCCCTGGCCCAGAGCAATGCATGTGTGTTTGCATGTGTGCTATGAAAATCATTGGCTGGAAATAGCGGACAGGACAAAAGAGACTGTGCAACAAAGTATCTGCCACAAATGCTGAAAGCGGCATGGAGACAGTCTGTTTGCTGAACCGTTTGCTGTCTGCGTCAGTTGCAACTGGTAGGCTCATCCCTTGTGAAACTCTGTTAGAGATTTCTGTAAAGTGCCCATCAGTCCTTCCTCATGAGATGCCTTCTGTGCTGTTTAATAAAGGAGAACGAAGGTCCTTTGTTAGGGACAGATTCAGGCAGGCTCAGTATCAGACTCATCTGACAGAGAGATTACAGACAGAAATCATAAGCTACACAGACACAGAGGACACATGGAGAGGAGCGGAGAATTCAAACTGGGCTCACTCTTGGAGAAAGTCCTCCAAGAGGAGGTGTTAGATTCTTTTCCTGAATGTGATGCCGATGCATATCAGTGCATACGAGACTACCTCTAACGCCTTTAGTCTGTGCAGAGTAATACAGCTGGAGAAAGAATCCAACGGAACTGAACAACCATGCAGGATGGACCTCTTGACAAACTAAGAAGCAAGGCTCCTTTCCGAGACCTGAGGAAATAACCTAACAGCAAACGCACTCAGGTATGACCTACTAAAGGTGTTCCTTCTAAACTCAGGAAAAGAAGGCTCTCTTCTCTCAAAGCCCCTGATTGACATTATAGTGAGGTGGGGGGAGGTTGGGGGGTGCAAGTTGGTGCTGTAAGCAAAATCGGGCACGTGCACAGGGCGGGGTGTTGTCCCGCATTAAGTAACGATCTTAGCATTTCAGAGACCAAAAGTGACAGAGGAAGGCCTGTCTACTATTCATGTCCCTCTTATACCTGAGGAGTTTCCATTTTATGGCTGCCACAAAAACAAAACGAATACTGTTTCAGGGGCTGGAGGGATGGCTCAGTGGTTAAGAGCACTTGCTAGAGGCTCCTAGCATCTACGCGGTGGCTCAGTGGTAGAACACTCGCCTAGCATGCACAAGGCTCTAGGTTCAATGCCTAATACCTAAAACAAAGTTCTTTTTAGTACTGTCAGTTACAAAATTGATATACAAAAAAAAATTACTGTTGTCTTAAGGTGGAGCACCTGATTGGCCTCAAGCTGGTTTTCACTGAGTACTATTTTGACTTGAATGACAGAGAAACTCTCATTATTCAGAGCAGCATTTGGCTGACCTTGCCTTGATCATGAAGGAAAAGCTTGTCACCTCCAAGAAAACAATTCATAGCATTTGTAGCCAATGATGAAGTTCAAGCTTTCAAGAGAAACTTGGAACTTACAAAACCCTTATCCGCCTCTGTGATTTTGACAGTCTTTGGGTTTTCACAGATTTTCTCCCCCCCCCCCCCAGCTGTAGGGAGATCTGCTCCGCTCAGCATCTCCAGGTTTTCTCAGGTGCGTGACCATCCAGTGAGTGTCACGGTATATGGAAAGCTCGATGATAGATTTTTGGATCTCATGTTACAATGAGCGTTTAAAAATCAGCACTTGCAATATCTAACAAGAATATGGACAAATATCTCACACGAATTTCAAAGATTTCAAATTCTCGACTACATACCTGTGAAAGCCCCTCCCCCCAGGAGATTGGCTCTGGGATGGAACCTAGGGTTTCCTGAAGGGGTGGAAAGGGCTCTGCCCTTGACCTCCAACACCGCCCCCCCCCCCCCGCCTGAGGACCTACATTTACATAGTTGATTCCATTGCTCCTCTGCCTCGTAAAGTCATATGATCTTTAGCAACAGTGTACAAGAGCCTTGTTTTCCTTTCAGAGGCACAGCACGTTTAGCTTACGTTCCTTGCCTCTCTCAGAGGGCGAAAGAGGCAATCACACACTATAGCATTTAATTTGCACTCCTTTTGTTAGGTGGGGCCTTGAATAGAGGATGCTTCCAGTTCTTGCTGGATCTAGCCTTTTGGTTAGACGCCCTACTCTGGTGGTTGGGCCTCTAGCAGCTAAGAACTAGCTCTAAATCCTGGCTTGGCTCGACGTGCCCAATCTTGTCAAGGAGGCCAATTTTTTTCAAGCACGGGGCACCAGCCGGCACTTCCGTTAGTGGTCGCTGGAGGGCACTGGCGCCCGCCGAAATGCACAGGGAGGACCCGCAGGTCCTACCTAGGTCATGCAAGATGCACCCTGTATCCAATCTCTATCCAGTGTAGAAGCCAGACTCAAGGTGATAGGAGGTAAACCCAGTAAGTCTCCTGGACTCCCTGGGACTCGGTGCTGTTGCCATCTGAGCTGGAAAGCCCTGGGTAGGGTGGCCAGGGGCCCTCCATTCCGTTCTGAGCATCATCAAGGCTCCCCCAGTTGATGCCTGTGAGATCCATCCATATCGAACACCCCCACTCCACCCCCACCCCTACCCTCTCACTCCCCACGCCCTGGCATGGCCACCACTGGGAGGCTCTTCCAAGAACCTTTTACCTTTGTGCCCTCCAGGGGGTCCTTGTTCACAAAAGCTTGGACAAACTCCTCGGGGCCAATGTGTCTTAGTCGCTCCTGCAGGGGGAAGGGAGAAGAGTCAGAAGAGAGGGAAGGCGTGGGGAGGGGGTACACGCGGGGAGGCAGCAAGGGTGCCATCAGGGGGGCAAGTACGCCAGGAACGTGCCCACTTCCCTTCATTGCTTCTCTCGGGGGCCCTTTGGCCTCCGCACCTACACAGAACCCCATGTGTTTGGGGCAAGGGCAGCTCATTCCCTTTTCCACTGCACGAAGGAGGGCTATGCTGTTGCTCTGGACAACTGGAAAGGGCAGCCTCCCCTGCCTCCCACCCCCATGCACGCAGGGTCCCAATGGGAAATTCCTTTGGTCCGAGAAGAGCACACAGTGAATGACATCATAATAGAGTTTGAACCCAATTCCTCTGTCCTCAGCCTAGACTATTATGCTGGCACTTCTAGACCTCCGTGCCACCCCCAAGAACGCTCCAGGGTTCTCTGCAGATGCCCTGGGCCTAGATAGCTGGGCTAGCCTGAGATCAGGAAAGACAGGCTGGAAGCAGTATTGGCTGTTTGCAATTGCTCCCTTCCCTGGGTCCCACTCACCAGCTCCACATGGGTCAGTTGCTGGGCCAGCGTGTAGGGGTCACTGCAGACACCTAGGAGCTCCCTGTGGATGGAGGTTGGTGGCTTGGTCCTGTACGAGATGGGCTTGTCTGCCCCTACCAGGCCTTCTGGCCCCTGGCCAAGTGATGCCAGTTTCTGGTGCAGAGTCTGCAGGAGCTGATGCATCCTGTTCCCGTAGGTCTAGGGCGGGGCCAGGGGAGAAGGTGCTCAGGCCTGAATACCCACACCCCAAACTCAACCACAGCTGCAGGTTCTAGGCCGTGTGCGCATGTATGTGTGTGCTTATGTGTGTGTGTACGCGTGCATGTGTGTGCAGGCGTGTGTGCTTGTGTGTGTCCATGTACATGTGTGTGCAGGTGCGTGTGCATGCATGTATGTGTTTGTGCGTGTGTCCATGTGCATGTGCGTGTGTGCGCCTCTGTGGGCAAGGCCAGGTACCAGCAAACATGCTGGGATCTGAGACCTGACAAAAAGACCCTCCGTTGGACAATTGGTAGTTAGGGTCAAAGTGAAGGCCAGTTGGGAGAAGGCTGTAGGGTTACAGGTGGGAGCTGAGGAAATACTTTAGGTAGAACATCTCTGGCTAACGGGGCTGCAGGGCAGAGTGGGGAAGGCAACCCAGAGAAGGAGAGAGAGAAGGAAGGGAAGGCACGGGCCAGGCCCTGCCTGGAGCATTGACCTCTTACTGGCTCCAGTGGGAACCATCCTGCTCCTTGAGCCCACCCAGCTCAGAAAGGCCTTCCCAACCAGCCTCATGCTCCTGCCTCAGTCCCTGGCAGTGCTACTGTCTTCATTGTGACTTCTCTTATAGGGCCCCAGCTAGAATGATGCTGAATGGGACAGGACGTGCCACCTCTATCACGAGAGCCCAGCCCAGTTCTGGGCATGCAGCATGTACTCCATGAGTGGGGTAAGGACCAACCTGCTCCACGTGGAGCTCAGGACATAGACGCATGCATGTTTGTTTGTGTGTGGGTGTGTACACTCCAGTGGAGGTGCCCTCAAAGCCAGGATAGGGCTTCAGCCCCCTGGGGCTTGAGTTACAGGTAAGGGGTGAGCTGCTTGGTGTAGATGAACTGATCTTAGTCCTTCTGCTCTTAACCACCCCTGAGTCACATCAGCCCCAGAGACACTACTTCTAAATAGAGATGCCATCGGCCTAGCTGGGTTTATTGAGACGTCCACATATCTGAAGAGTTTTGGCCAGTAACCCAGAATAGATCCTTGAGTGTGTTAGCCTGTGGCAAATGTCACACATAGAGATGACTCCACGCCTCATGAGCCAAGGGGTTATCCTGAGAGCTGGCAGATCAGCAGTAGGCAGTTGGGGGAACTTGCTTTCTCAGGTGCTCTTGGGGTTCATCTGTAGAGCTCTTCTCCTGCCCCCAAATGACAGGTCCTTGGCCGTAGCACTGACGCCAGTTTGACTCTGCATGGGGAGTGGGGCAGTGGGAGGGGGGCCTCTGTGGCACAGGTCCCTAGATATGGGACTTTGCAGGTGGCTTAGTGGGTCAGAGGGTCACTGCCAGGCCACCAGTCCATCTGCGCCCATCGGTGGGTCTTATTCGCCACCTAACACCATTGCCAGGATGGAAGGGAGAGGTAGAGATACTGGGCCTAAACAGGGCCCAGGATTTCCTCTCAGCTATGTATGGCCTGGTTCCTCCATGGGCTCCAGAGGGCCCAATGAGGGGCTGCACTATGCAGTGTGAGGAGAGAAGAGCCCACAGGAGACTAAAACAGGCTCAGGACCTGGATAGAAAGATACAGGAAGGGGAAGTGACATCCACTCTGGCTGGCCCACCTCGTCACACGGGGTGATGCGGCCCACCACGTCTGTCAGGTGTCCGATGGTGGACTCCTCTTCAAAGTCCCGTGGGAAGGTTTCAGTCCACTCAGCCAACAACTGGAGCAATTTGGCACCAAACTTCCGGACTCGGGCCTGCAAGGCAGAGCAGAAGCAGGGGTCACTTGGCGGGGTGCAGTGAGGAGTTGTCAGGGCCCCACTGAGCATGCTCTGCCCATCTGGATCATACCATGGGCTCCTGCCACCTGCAGCATCCCTGGCCTCTCCCTTTCTGAGAGTTAAGGTATCTTAGTTTCCCCATGGGGCTCCCTCTCTCTTACCAGAGGCTCAGGCCCAGCTGACTCAACTCAGAGATGGAACTATATGAGTTCTGGCCAATCAGATCCTCGCGTTCTAATTTATCGTGTGTAATGACTGGTGCACAGGTGAGCATATGACCTAAGGTAGACCAATGAAATCTCGACCTTCTACCTTTAAAGGTCTTTCCAGGCGACTGAAAGACTAGAAGGTCTCCTTGACAAAGGAGGCCACCCACCACCATGCACGAGAATCTGCCAGCACGAGGTGAGCCCTTAGTCCCAGGTGAAATCAGGGCAGAGCACCCAAGTGAGGACGCCCATGTCCTAGTTCTGTGATTTGGGCCCCTCAAAGAGAAGGCAGTTACATGAGCCAGCCATGTCCCTTTTCTTGAGTCAGTTGAAGTTGAGTTTCTACCACACTACCCCAAAGCGAGACTGACACAGGTGTAGAAAATCATAATTCACAGGACCAGGTCAGGGAGAAGGGAAAGAGTCTGAGGAGCCACGGCATGGAGAAGCCATCCTTCTCCTACAGAAATAGAATATAACTGGATCAAAGTCCAGCAGAGGTGTGGGGCCATCCCAGGCCACAGGGGGTAAGGGCCCTATAAACTAGGCTCTGGTGACACATCACTAGCTTTAAGATCTCACCAGACTTTGGGAAATGGCACTGGTATAAGGGTGCCTATCCTTGCAGGTCCTGGGCCTCGGGTAACTTAATAGGCTCCTTTTCCAGAGGGCAGAGCAACCACTTCCTCCCAGAGAGGCTGACCCTGTGAGGTCATGCCCCAGGATACAGATGCACTCAGGGGCTCCCTGGCCTGCCCAGCCCCTCACCTTGTCCAGCACCGGCTTGTCCAGCTGTTGCTGCTCTATGCACAGGTGGCATACCCGAGCCAGGAGCTCCCGGGGCTCGATGAACAGACGCGAGCTCAGCAGGAAGGTGAAGATGTAGGCTTTCTAGTGAGGATACCACACAAGCTCATCAAGACATAGAAAGTGTGTTGCTAGCCTGCCCCAACTCCCCAGGCGCAAGGCCATTCCCAGTCCCACCAGCTGCCCCATGCTCTCCCCCACCCATCCCCCAAGGTGGCTCACCTACCTCGGGGTAGTAATCGGCTGTGGGCACTAGGTGCTGAATCAGGGTGTCCAGAGAGGCTGAAGATGGAGCTCCATCTAGGAGGGGCTGTCCAGCCTGCTCGCCTTCTGTGGATTCTGTGGGAGGTGGGCTGAGGCTGCCCGGGGTGACCATGTCGGAGGCACTCAGTGTCCGGGGCATGCCTGCCTGCAAAGGTGAGAAACAGTTGGGGTAACCTAAGCTGGAGCCCACTGACTCCCTGGGCTCCAGGCTGAAGGACTCTGTCTCTCACTGTCCACATGGTGTGAAGCTGCCACTATCCCCTACTTCACAGCCCAGCATCCATTCTCCATTCTCTCACAGCCCCTAGGTTCCTCCCCCAGGAACTGTCTCTTCCTTACTGTCTGTTTCTCCAGAACCTCTCTTCTTGGAAAACCCCTCCATGAAAGCTGCTTCTCTCTCCACTTCTCTCCCATTTTTATAGTTCAGGCTGGCCTGTAGCTCTCAGCAACCCTCCTGCTGCTTCAGATGCATCTAGCGCTGGCACTGTGGTGGCAAGCCACCACGCACAGGGAACGTCGTTTTTCCAAGTCCCCAATAGTCACCATAGCTTCTGGCCACAGAGCCTGGTTCAGGTATGATTCTGATCCAGGCTAGGGGTTCAGGAACAATCCCAGATCTTCCTTGACATTTGGAAGCTACTGTTCCCCTAGGGTCCCATTGACTGGGCTTTGGGGACTGTGGGCTCGATGTCGCTGAGTTCGTCCTGTCACTGTGAGGATCTGGGAAAGCAGGCACACTCTTTCTGTGGGGAAAGAGGTGGGAGTGAACCCTTGTGCATACTACTCAAGGGCTCTACCACTGAGCTAACATCCCCCTTTGCTACTTTTCATTTTGAGACAGGGTCTTCTAAGTTGCCCAAGCTGGCTTTGTAAGCACTCTGCAGTTCAGGCAGGCCTTGAACTTACGATCCCCTTGCCTTAGCCTGCTGAGTAGCTGAGATCACACAGCTGTCTGAAAGCAAACACCTTCCAAGAACAGTGCTAGAGCTCCTGGATGCTCTGCCTGAGCCATGCTGCAGACTTACCTGTTAGATACACCTGCTTACGTTGGAGTTCTTGCCAGTGTAGTTAAAATCACTGCCTCCTGCAGCTGCCATCCCAGGTGCTTTGTGATATGGGCTCACTCACCTGCCCAGCTCTGCTTCCTCCCTTTCCCCTCATGCTTTTGCCAACCACCACCCCACTCTCCTCCCCAAACACCTCCCATTCTGACCCCAGGAACACACTGTCCTGCCTGCAGGGTGACTCCTCCACAGTCCTCACTCTTCCCTCAATACATGTCAGAAACACCTCTGGGGCTGTCCCTGCTTCCTCCCAATGTCTCTCTACTCCAAGGCCATGCCTAATCCCTCGTGGATACCAGTGGACTTTTATTGTGAGCCCCGTTGTAGGGCTGGGGGCTTCTGTCAGTTGCTGGTGTAGAGAAAGGCCCTCGGGGGCATTAGTGTTCTCTCCATGCAGGCGCGCCAGAGTGCCTCTGTGGTCTGGCCAGCAGAGGGCTTTTGCACGTTTTTTTACAGGGAACCTATGCTCGCTCCCAGCTCTTCCGCACAGGCTAGTCTGTGAGTGTTGGACCAGTTCCAGCCTAGACAGTCAGGTCACCCCACTTTCTCAAACACAGAATCTTACAGGATCACCCCAAGGAAGTTCCCAAGACTTAGTATGCCCCCTCAAAGATTCTGGCCTTTTCCTGCTTTTTCTGCCCACTAGTGATTCTGACTTGAGAGTAGAGACAGAACGACAGGAGGTCAGAGTACACTCAGGGATGAGAGGAACCCTTCA
This sequence comes from Ondatra zibethicus, assembly GCA_004026605.1. Classification (NCBI taxonomy): domain Eukaryota; kingdom Metazoa; phylum Chordata; class Mammalia; order Rodentia; family Cricetidae; genus Ondatra; species Ondatra zibethicus. The sequence goes on along the minus strand of PVIU01000605.1, from coordinate 220,466 downwards.
GAGAGCTATCCACAGTCTGTGATGTGGGGAATGCTGGAATGGGGCTTGGTCACCAGGCATGGTGGCGCATGCCTTTAATTCTAGCACTTTGTAGGCAGAGGCAGGAGGATCTCTATGAGCTCAAGGTCAGCCTGGTCTACAAAGGAGTTCCAGGATAGCCAGAGCTATTACACAGAGAAACCCTGCCTCGAAAGGGGGTAAGGAGAGGTTGGGGGCTTGGTCACTCCATGTGGATGGACATGTGGGACAAACAGCCCTGACCTTGGTGACAATCACAGCTTTATTTACACCTCCCCAACAAGCTATAAGCACTCAATTTTCAGTCCTGAAACTGTAAATTTCACAAATGCCCTCTGCAGATGAAGATACACGGGGGTGGGATTCCCTGAAGTTCTCAGTGGACAGGGCGGCCATCTCTAGAGACAGCAGGCGCCAACCACGTCTCATGCCTGGGGCTCAGCACCTGGTTCTAACTCCATGGGTCAAAGTGTGGGAACTTAAACGGTTCTCTCTCTCCTGTGTGATGTCTGTCACCTCTTCACCCTGCAGCCTCTCCTGGACCCCAGTTCAATTTTCTCCAAGATGGGCCAGTGACAGCAGAGAGGTGACACTGACTGTCCATGGGACAGGGTAGCAGTCTGTCACATGGTAGAAGGAACCAGAGAGGGATGCTTCATGAGACAACAGGGAAGCTCTCAGAATACCTTGGGGCCTGGCTTTACATCAGACACTTGATGCTGGTTCCATGAGGAGGGGTGGCTAGATCCCCAAGTTCACGCTGGGAGCTAAAGGAGTGTTCTACAGGGGTGACCTGAGAGAGGACAAGCTGCAAGTAGGAATTGGGGGAGGTCATTGCACTGGGGCCTGAGGGAAAACGTGCCTGGCAAGGGCACCAATGTAGGTGAAGGCTGGGATGGTTTGGAAGGTGTGCTTATGTGGCAGGAGCCAGGTGACTGGGTCCTGGGTGACAGAGTAGGAGATGAGGGAGAGAACAGGATGATGGGGAATCACACATCCATGTGTGAAACACACGTCTTTCCAAGAAGCACATGGAGACCCCAAGCCCTGCCCACGTATCCTTTCCTGCAAGTACGGGTGATTTTTTAATTAGTTTCTTCTCTATTCCCCTATAGCTTCTTTACACAGAGACAATATAAGCATATATTTCCCCCTTTCTTTATCACACACACACACACACGAAATTGCATATCACTCACACTGACCAGTTCTGGGTACTTTTCATTAGCAATGCATCTCAGAAATCTTTCTGTGGCAGGCCAGGGTTTGCTTAATTTCTTGCTTAAAATACTTTATTTTAATTTTTAAAACCATCTTATTCACTGTTTATATGTCCAAGAGTAATTCCTTAAAGCCAATGATGGAACAGTCTAAATGTTCATCAGTGGATGGATGGATAAACAAAATGTACTAGATATATATGATGAAATATTGTTCTACCTTAAAAGCATGGAGAAACACGGAGGACATGAAGCTAAGGGCAGAAACTAGTTACACACAGGCGAAAGCTAGCCTGGGGGGATGGGTCAGCAGTTGAGAGCATGCGCCTCTCTCTGACTCACGACTGCCTGGAAGTACAGTTCCGAGGACTTCAATGCTCTCTTTTGGTTTCCACAGGTACCGCACTCAGCTGTGCTCTGTCTCTGTCTCTCTTGCAATAACTGTTTGAGTTTCTCTCTTGGCCTTTTCGGTGGCACGAGGCTGAGTGTGTGAACTGGACACAGGCACAATGTGCACAATGTGGTTCTAGGACGTCTCCATTTTATGACGCGTCATCAGGCTTCATGACCCAGTAACAAACGCCCGAAATAGTCAACGTATCAAGACAGATGGTTTATTTCAGCTTACTGTTTGGAAGCTTCATTTCTGGTCAGTGTCTGCTTCGGGCCAGTGGAAACACCATGATAGGGTACTTAGTAAAGGGGGAGAAAATCACTTGCCTCATAGCTGGGAAGTGAAAGAGAGGAAGAGGAAGAGCTCAGCTACCGCAGTCCCGTTCAGACGCATGACCCCAGTGACCTGAAGAGCTCTCGCCGTCTTACACCTCTTGAAGGTCTACCACCATTCAACAGCACCATCCTGGGGACCAAGCCTTGGTGCACAGGCCTCTGCAGAGCATCAAGATCCAAACTAAGTAAGACCGTGTGTATAAGTCACTCACGTCGTTGCTGTGATGAAATACCCTGGGAGAAAGGGTTTATTCTGTCTCACACTTCGTGGTGGCAGGAGCTGGAAGTATCTGGTCACATTGCAGCCATACTGACAAAGGAGAGAGTAATAAAGGCTGGTGCGCAACCTAGATTTCTCCTTTCTTTGCAACACAGAACCAGAGCCCAGCAATGGTGCCAGTCACTTTTGGGGCAAGCCTTCCCATCTTAGCCTAATTAAAATAATCCCTCACAGGCATGACTGGAGGCTAACCTAATCAAGATAATCCCTTATAAGTGAGCCTGCAGCCTTCTGACAGTCAACAGTAACCATCCAAGACCACAAAAACAGATGAGACTTATACAATAATCAGTGCTGGCGGGCATGTTGGAGCAACCCTTTGAACACTGCTAGGGCGAAGGGGTGAGGGGTACGTGATGTCGGTGCTTTTTAATTATGCCAAGATTGGGTTCCATGTGCCAAATGCTTCATGTCCCGTTGTCCTTTAACACTAATAAAAACACAATGCATTCCAAGAAAATATCACAAGAGAGGAGAGCTGGGAAGAAAGGTGGGTGCTTCGGCAGTAACCTGGCTCATAGCTGAAGTGGCCAAGCCAAGGCTTACATTGCTAAGTCCACTCTGTGGCTTGTACCAGCAAGGATCCCCTTATTTTTCACACTAGCAGAAAAGCTGCCAGTCCTCTACCCTCGTGTGGACTTTACTCACTGAATTAAGGTGGTCTCCTTTTTGTCCTGAGCAGTTGTTCAACTTTGCCGGTTCTTGCTCTGCATGGAGCTGGCTGTGCGTGCATGAGTGTTTGCAGCAAACGCCTGCTCCATCAGTTTTCGGTTGAGCCACCCTTGCATTCCATCATTAGCTCCCGCCGAGTCCTGCTGTGCGATCCCTTTCATGTGCCACTGCATTTGGTTTGACTGTTTTGTTGCTGTTGAGGCTTCGGCATCACTGTCCCTGAAGAAATATTGCCCTCAAATTTTCTTTTGTTGTAGGATCCCTACACTAGACCTAATCTTTTTTCCTATAGAATGAGCTCGGAAGTATTCTTCCCCTTCAGTTACTGGTAAAAGTTTGAAAGGGTTGATATTAGTTCTTCTTCATGTATTTAACAGTGAACCCCACCAAGTTTGGGGCTTTTCTCTGTTGGTAGCTTTTGATCACTAATCCAATCTCCTAACTAGTCTCAGGGCTTTTTCAAACCTTCATTTCTTTGTACTTCAGACGTTGTAACTTTTGTGTTTTAGGAATTTCCATCCGCTTCATCTAGGTTATTCAATTTGTTGGCATACAACTGCTCATGACATTCTGATCGTCTTTTCTATTTACGCAGACCTGTTCCATTCAATTGTACTTCTTTCTTCTCAGGGCTTTTGGAAGCTCTGGGAAGAAGCTTGAGTCCCCAGCTTTCCTTCAGTGCCTGGAGCCAGCTGCTCTGGAGCAGGTATCTAGAGGCAGATGTGCAGGGCCTTTGCCAACCCAGGGCATTGGCAAGGCTGATATTTTGCTAGGCTGCTTCTTCAGGAACAAGGAACAACCTGTGTCCTTAGAGGCTGAGGCACTGAACACGGCTGTTTCCAAGGGTCTGGATGAAGAACTTGTTCCACCTAGTTCGGACAGGTTCTGACCTCCAGAGGTTTCAGTAAGGAACAGATTCTGTGTCACTCCTGGTCACTTAATCCTTAGAGGATGATGTTCTTGTATTAGATGGCCTCTCACTTCACAGTAGCAACCCTGGTCCCTAAGTGGTGAGTGAGTAGACAGGGTCACCAGGAGGAGGCTAGTGGACTCCCCCGGATCCCTGAGCTCCCAATTCTGGACCAAGCTCCTGTCCTTGATCCTGTGAGGTGGGACTGATGACAACAGACATAGCTTAAATATTCAGCAGGACTCAGAGTCTGGGAGCTGAGGAAGGACCACCCTAACATGAGGACTCGCCAATATAGCCTAGTCTTCCAGGATGGAAGATGACCCTGAGCATGGCCTGCTGCATGCAGCCAAGGGAGAGACTCCATTGCTCAGCCCTGAACTCACTCTCTGCTTGCATAGCAACATTGTGGGTGACTGGGAGAAGTCACTGCACGCTAGAATATGGGCTTTGACCATGCCATCTCAATTCTAGCTTTTCTGATCTTGTCTAGTCCCCTACAAACTCTAAGGTCCCCCTCTTCTTCCTTGGCAAAAACTGGAGGTGTTTATATCTCATTTTACCTGAAGGACTCCTCCCTGTTTGCTGCAGCTTGAAGGATTCTGTGGCTCCTGCTAAGCCTGAGGCTTTTCAAGGTTGAGAATTCACCTGGCTTCATGCATAGGAGGCTGGCGACAGGACCAGCTGAGAGAGGAGAACTGGGCTGACTTATTTGGGGCTTCAGGTGGCTCCCTGCTCCTACTGACAGAGCCTGCTGTTTCCACACTTCCAGAAGCAGTGGTTTTGGAGAGCTCGGGGCACTTGCAGGGAATCTGTTGTTGCAAATGGCAAGCACCAAGACCCAACACGGATTGGGAGTTGAAAAATAGAGCTCTCCAAACAGGTATTCTTCCCCTGTTCCATTATCCACCCTCAACCATGTTGAGGGTGTTATTTCCTAAACTTTACTTGGAGGAGAGGCACTGGGTCAAAGGATGCTAGCCCTTTAAAGGGCTATCTCACTTAATTGATCTCCCAACCACAGCAAAGGGCTGTTGTTTCTACTTTCCAGTCACCGTGCTTTTTACGTTTTGGTTTGAGACAGGGTGTGTCTCTATGTAGTTCTGGCTGTCCTTGAACTCAACATGTAGACCAAGCTGGACTTGAACTCACAGAGATCCGCCTAAGAGCTGAGATTAAAGGCATGTGCCACAATGCTTGGCTCCAATCACTATGCTACTATTGTTGTTGCTATTATTATTATTAATTTATATGTTCAAGTGTTTACCTGCATGTATGTATATACACCATGTAGGTGTTTGGTGCCCATGGAAGTTAGGGAGTGTGTCAGATCCCCCAGAACTGAGTTTTCAGACAGTTGTGAGCCATCACAAATCCCAGGTCCTCTGCAAGAATAGTGAGTGCCTTTAAAGCACCGAGTCCAGCCCCTCAGCCCCCACCCCAAGCCCAGTACCGCCACCCCACCCCACCCCACCTTGCTTCTTTGCTTTCAGAAATCATTTTTGCACTGGTTGGCACCCATGTCGGGAAGCAGGGTGAGGGTGAATGAGTCTTGGTTAATGAAAGTATTGAATCCTTTTCCTGCTGAGCTGGTGACCCAGGTTACACAGTTTAGAACTCTTGAGTCCTGTTTGGAGAAGGCCATGGAGAGGTGTCCTTTTGATATTTCCCCTTCATTAGTAAAAATTTAAAAAGACTCTATAAGCATAACCAGAATTTAAATAACAACTATTATTATTACTGTCATTATTATAAAATGAGTATCTGCTACCTACTTTCTAAGCTAATAAAATGAGCATTACTGGTACTGAAATGTATCATGCCCTTCCCTCCATCAGTTCCACTATCCACCCTAACCTTTGGTGGATAAGCATCTTGACTTTTGTGCTAATAATTTCCTTGCTTTCTTTTATCATTTTTCCTAAAAACCTATCACTAAGCAATATGCAGCAACATATTGCTTAATTGTTGGAGATTTAGGAAATGAGTTTACTAATGACTGAGAAATGCATCATTAGGTGGTTTCATCATTATGTGAACACTGGTATGTGCTTATATAAATCTAGACCAGTTGGTGCAGCCTATTATGAACCAAGTGTGTGTGTGTGTGTGTGTGTGTGTGTGTGTACTATATATGTACATATGTCATTGCTCCTAGGGCTATGGGGAACAAAAAATATGAGATTAAATCAAAGAAAAGAGAAAGTGATTCAATCAAGAGAAGTGATAACCACATGTAAAAAGTTGTGCCCATGTGACATGGTATATGTATTATCAAGGGTGATGGCTGGCTTGTCAATTTATTTATTTATTTATTTATTTATTTATTTATTTATTTATTTATTTATTTATTATGTATACAACATTCTGCCTCCATGTATGCCCACACACCAGAGGAGGGCGCCAGACCTCATTACAGATGGTTGTGAACCACCATGTGGTTGCTGGGAATTGAACTCAGGACCTCTGGAAGAACAGCCACTGCTCTTAACCACTAAGCCATCTCTCCAGCCCTGGCTTGTCAATTTGATGAATTTTTGAATCACCTAGGAGAAGGGCCTCTAAACATGCCTGTGGGGGATTATCTGGATTACATCAATTGAGGTAGGGAGATCTTCCCACTGTGGCTGTCAGCTGTGCCTTGAATGCAATACTGGACCATATAAAAGGGGAGAGAGAAGGGAGTGGCAGCATGCATTCATTCCTCTCTGCTGACTGTTGATGCAGTGTAACCTGCGGATGGATGCAAGCTCTGCTGCCTTGATTTGTCTGCTTTGATGGGCTGTACCTTGAACTGAGGTTCAGAAGAAGCCCTTTCTCTCTGATGTTGATCCTGTCTGGGCATTTTATTACAAAGTTAAACGAACAAATTTAAAAAAGATATTAAGCATTATCATTATCAAGTTCATTGTCATTAACAGCATTGTGGTTTAAATTTAAAATGTCCCATCCAGGCTTAGTGTTTGAAAAGTTGGCTTTCAGCCAGCACTGCTATTTTGGGAGATTGTCAAACCTTTGGGATGTAGAACTTAGCTGGGGAAAGTGTACTAGAGTATGAAGGGTAGACTCAGAAGGTTGTGGGCCCCCCACTGGCTCCAATCTGAATCTTCAACTCCCTGTTCTGGTCACCATGTAAGGTCACAAGCTCCTGTCACCATGGCCAGGAGCCACACTGTCATGCCACGAGAGACTAAAATACCCTGATGCGCTGAGTCAAGACAAATCTTTCTTCCCTTATGTTGTTTCTGCCAGGCATTTTGTCATGGCAACCAGAAAAGTGAGTAATACGGAAACCTGGCGCCAAGAAGTCGAGCTGTGGCTGTGATGGGCCTGACTATGTGGTCCATAGGCCTTTGAACGTGGATTAGGAGAGGAATGTGGAAGAGCTTGGAGACGTGGGGTAGAGAAGTCCCAGGGAGCTTAATGGGCCCTTTGGGTAGATGTTTAGATCAAAATGCTGAGAGAAATGCAGACGGCAAAGATGATGCCCACGAGGGCTCAGACAGGAATAATGACTCCATCAGGAATTGAAACAGAGGCCATTTCTGTTCTGTAAGGACAAAGAACTTGGCTACGTTCTGTCAGTGTCTGGAAAATGTGGGTGACACTGAATTTGAAAGTAAAGGATTAAATGGTTTGGTTGAAGAGATTTCAAGACAGTATCACATTCTGGCTGCAGCATGGCTATTACTTGCTGCTTTTAGCTAGACATGCAGAGATCATTTTGCAAACGGTACAGCAAAGGGATGTGGGAAAATGTGCAGGTTGGCCAAGAAAAGAGTGCACTTAAAGCTGCAGACAGGTGGGTCAGAGAGAAATAATTGTCAAAGAGACACTATACAGTTTGTACCTGCAACATCAGCAAAGGTGCTTTGCTGGTGAGACCTTTCTCACAGAATACCTCAGGCTGTAAAAATATGAACACGTTTGAAAGGCTTTCTTTTGGAAAGAGTGTCTGGGAAAAATGGAACCTCTGGGGTACTTTACTCAAACAACAGAAGTATTTTCCCTGGTTTAACTGTGTAGGCATTTTCAAACTACTGCAGCCGTGATCAGGCAGAGCCCCGAGCTGGCAGCAAAGCTTAGTATAATTCATGGGGTGCCAATTTTGCAGGCAATGTCAAATGGCAGAATTGTGAATCAAAGCTCCAGAAAGAAAGCCCGTGAAATCAGGCCATGTGTAGCAGGGTCAGATCCCCTGCACTCTGAGTAAACTGTACACGGTGCTTTAAAGAGAAGCCTGAGTTGGAAGGTAACTCCAGGATTTTGGAGATTCGAGGAACATGGACTATCTCAGAGCGGAGACTGTACGAGAGCAAGCCTGTGTGCTGATGTCATCAAGGCTGTAGGTACAGAGACACCCAAACCTGTTGACCTCCGAGGGTGCCATCATGAACCCCTATGCCCTCTCTGCTCGGATGGGAACCACTCTGTCACGCCTTCTCAATCATGGTGGACCTCGGCCTCTGGAAGAGTGAGTCCAAACAGGTCCAGCTTCCCTCCAGCTGCTTCTGTCATAGAAATGTGAAAAGTGACTAATACATCAAAGGTTATGCATACATAATCGTGCATGCTATGCTTTCTACATGGGGTGGCATCATAGTAATTTTGCCACCAGCACCACCATGAATATGCAAGTGATGTATTGCACTATGACATCATGGGGTGTAATCATCTGTCGCATATGTAACCTATTACTAGCCAAAATGTTATGTAGCATTTGACTGCACTTGGAAGACAAAGGACAATCGCAAGAGCAGGCTGCCTCATCTGGATGGAGGCTCCAGGAAGAGGTACGTGTGGATCAGTTTCGAGGTTATGGTCTAGCCTGTTTCTCTCACAGTAGCCAGAGAAGTTGCCAGCAAGGTCACCAGAGAGTCTTGGTGGGGAGTGGGGGTGGGGGAGGACTCAGCACAGCTGGGAGCCTAGCAAGACTGAGCTGTGGACTAGATCTTGGACATGTGGCTGAAACAGCCAGAGGGAGGGGCTGCCCTGTATTCTCTGCTCCTAAGATTACAGTGGCCTGTCTCCAGGACTTGAGGGGACACTGAAAACTTCTGTGAGTGACATGGATGTCCTCAGCAGAGTGGAAAGAGTGAGACCCTTATCAGCATATGGTGAATGTGAAACTAATATTGTTGACAACCTAGGCCAAGTTTTCCAGGGCTTCTGTCCCCAGTTATCACATAGCCAGATGGAGAGTAAGACATGAAGACTGAAACTTCCTGGTTTCAAGACTTCCTCTAAATTGGCATTGTGGTACTGGTGAAAGAACAGACAAAAAGGACCAGCCAGCCCGGAAGCAGACCCCACACAAATACTGTCAACTGGTCTTCAACAAAAGCAACAGAAGAATACATCACCTCTGCAACAGGAGAATACATCACCTCTGCAACAGGAGACTACACCACCTCTGCAACAGGAGAATACATCACCTCTGCAACAAGTGATGCCAGAACATCTGGGTAGTCTCATACAAAATATTAGCCTCAGGCTGGTGAGATGGCTCAGTGAGTAAAGGCACTTGCTGCCAATTCCGAAATTCTGAGTTCTTTCCCCAGGACTCTCATGGTGGGAGGAAAAAAACGAATCCTGCAAATTTCCCGCTGACCCTATATGCATGTGCCCCCTCCTCCTCCACCACACTAAATGAAATGTTTTTACAAAGGAAAACAGTGACTATAGACACAGCTATCACAGTCTTTACAAATATCAAGTCAGCTTGGTCTGTAGATCTAAATGTAAAACACAGGCTTATGAAACTCCTAGAAAAGAAAGTAGAAGAAAACTCAGGCGATCTTGGGCTTTCCAGATCCAACACCAAAGACATGTTCCAACAAAGAAAGAAGTCATGTGTGGGACTTCATGAAGACGGCTGTTTCTGCGTTTGAAAAGACATTGCCCATCGTGAGGACAGAAAGAGGACAGTCTGGGGGTAGATGCCATGTCGTAGTGCCTTCCTGGTCAGCCTCTGGGGCTTTCGTAACGTGTGCCGTTTGCTATCAGGCACCTGGGCATGCAGTGGCTTAATCTCACTACCTTCCCTAGTCTGTGGTCAGGGGTTGATTCCACAGAGGATGAATTAGCCTGTGCTGAAGACACATACAACCACTGTTGCACCACGTAGGCTCACCCAGCTGCCCCTTTAGTGGAAGACCTTCAAGCTGACTGCCCACATCCATATCACTAGACTATACAGCTCCGGCTTCACTCCTTCATCCATGCCAGCTTTGCCTCTGGGAACTGGCTCCTTGTCTCAGGAAAGCCATAGTCAGTATGCCTGCCACCAATGATTTGGGACTGGAAAGCTTTCAATGCCTCAACAGCTGGAGAGATGGCTCAGCGATTAAGAGTGTGTACTGCCCTGACAAAGAGGATCCGAGTTTGGTTCCCAGCAGCCAGATCAGGCAGCTCACAGTCACCTTTAAGTCCAGATCCAGTGCTCTCTCCTGGCCTCTGTGAGCAGCTGAACTCATAAGACATACCCATGTGTAGACACGTATATACATGCAATTAAAAAATAAAATATTAGTGGTAGTGGTGGTGCACATCTTTAATCCCAGCACTCAGGAAGCAGAGGCAGGCGGATCTCTATGATTCCAGGCCAGCCTGGTCTACAGAGCGAGTTTCAAGACAACCAGGATTACACAGAGAAACCCTGTCTTGAGAAATGAAAATAATAATAATAGGTTAAATTATTATTAAATTATCTAACAAATACAATATGAGCCACTAGATTGGAACATAATGGGAGGAAGTGTAGACCACCTACATCCCCAAGGATCTCTGTCCAGTAGTAATTCACACATCACTCAGGAACCCACCCATAGACAGGCAGCTCCACTGTGCAGATGCATAAATGCTTCCTACAAGTGCCTCAGACCATCTTCCTTGCCCTGCACACAAGCGTGCGCATATTTATAGCATCTTTATTTACAGTACAACACAATGTGGTGATGTTCAGGAACGGTATCAATTAGACAGATGACAGAAAACTAAGACGGGGGCACCCGCTGGCAAACTGGTACAGCGGAGAAGGTCGTGGGCTTTGAAGAAAGGTGGGAAGGAAGAACACTTCTTAAAATAGGGACGTCTTCCCTACCAGCATGCCTCTTTCCCAGTTTTGTCCCCACTCCCAGTCAGCCCACACTCGGAGCCCTGGGGAAGGGGTGGCAACAGAGAAAAGAGACAGGCGAGACTCTTCTTTGGACCTTTGAGTTTCACTCAGCTGGAGAAATGTCATGGACAGAGGGCAGGTTCCTCCACGACAGTTAGCGACAGCAGCTTTCTGTGTGCTGTAAATTCACCAGGGCAGAAGACGTTAGGTACTTTTACCATTTAAAAAAAAAAAAGTATCTATGTAAGATGATGGTCATGCAAATTTACTTATAGCAATAATTCTACTATATTTATGTACATCAGTATATCATATTACAAACGTCAAATACAGTGTGCAGAGTAGAAAAAAAGTTCCCTGGCTTGAGAGAGAGGATATTACAGGAATAAGGGTTGAGTAAGTGTTGGTGGCAGGTAGGAGAGGGCTTTTCCTTGTCCTGGGTCCCTCTGCAACTTTGGGGAGTTAAACACTGTCCAGAGGGTAAGCAAACTCTTAAGGCAATGGAGCTAGTTTCCATGGGAAATGGGGGTGGGGCCAGAGGATAGCAAGAAATGCCTGTCAGTCTCTCTGCTGGGAGCCCCTCTCTCACTTCATGTGGTTGGCTCCCTGGGCTCTGGAGGATGCTGTCCCCTGGAGAGGACCTCTCAGTTCACACCATGCAAACCTGCCCTGTGAGTCCCTCAGCATTACATCACTGGTTCTTGTTTTTGTTTATTAGTTTATTCTCTGTCTCCCCCACAAGGCTGTGAGCTCTGGGACAAGATGTCTCATATATAGCCATTAACCCAGTGCCTAGAAAGTACTGGGCACCTGGAGGGTACATGTCTGAAATGAAAAAGGAGTCAGGGAATGGATGGCTATTAGTTGTGTTTTTATTTGACTACTAACTTGCTGTGTGGCTTAGACAGATTGCTTCTCTATTCTCGATCTCATTTCCCTCTCTGAACTAGAAGGAATGGAAGGTAACTGGGGCCTAGTCCTGGTCTGCTGAGAAGCATGAACATTATAGGAAGTCATTAGTTGCCTGGATTCCTGCTCACAGGCTCCACCTTCCTCCTCTTGAAAATCAAGATGATGTGCACTCGTCTCTAGTCCCCAGCCTCCTCTTCTTACTACACTGTGGGATTAGCATCCACCCCTGAGATCTTAGGCATCAGGGTTCAGATCTTTGCAGACCAGGTAGAAAGCTCAGGGAGAGGATGTTTGTGCTCAGCACACTACATTCCAGGTTCATGCTCTGGACCCCAGTCCCTCAAGTGGATGGAGGGGGCACAGACCCTCAGCCAAATGGCCATTCATGGACATGTGGAGGAGCAAGGCGAACATCTCAGAGCCTCTGTACCACTCAGGGCCTCTCAGAGCTAAGCTGCTTGCTGTTAATGATAAACAGCTCCCTTCACCTCATTGAGGAATGGGATGTTCCCAGATATCAATGATCATAAATAAGTTTGTTTATTATACTCATATTTTGGTAGCATTAGATTTTTGACCCTTGTATTTCATATTTGTTTTTAAACGACCTTGTCTCTATCTGTAAAAACAAAAATAGAAATAAAAAACCCAAACAACCACCCACCACCACCAAAAACTCCCCTGGGATATTCTGTAGGTTTACTTGGGGGAGAGTCTCATATTTGCTGCCTTTACTTTGTTGAGTCTTCCAATCCATGAACGTGATGTGCCTCTCTAAATACATGGAGCTTTGACTCTAATTTCATCAGATTTTCACAGTTTTTGGCATACCAATTTTGTACACAGATACATTTATTCAGGAGTGCTTTTTTGTAGCCAGAGTTATAGCAACATCACTGTATTTTAATTTTTAATAAATGTGTGTGTGTGTGTGTGTGTGTGTGTGTGTGTGTGTGTGTGTGTGTGTGTGCAACCTGAGGGAGTTAGCTCTCCCTTCCATTGCAGACCCCATGAACTGAATTTAGGTCATCGGGTTTGGTGGCAGGTACCTTTACCCATTGAGTTGTCTCATAGATCTGTGTTGTTCGTAGGTAAAATATGACTGCTGGGTGTCATCAAGATAGCTCAAGGAATAAAGCACTTGCTATTGATCCTGGTGGTCTGGGCCATTTCCCAGGCTCCCCAGCCTTTTGCCACTACAACAAATACCAGAGAAACAAAGGTTTACGCTGCCCCGAGGTTCCAAAGGTTCCATCTGTGACTGGGCAGTCTGTATGTCGCATGTGGTGAGGAGCACACCGTGGTGAGACTGCCCAGAGGAGCAAAGCTGCTTGCCTTACAGTGTGTGAGAGATGGCTGATATTAACTGTTGATTTGACAGGCTCTAGAAGCATCCAGAAGACAGGCTCCTGGGCACATCCAGGAGGGATCTGACAGGTTATGCTAGTATCTGGGCGTGCCTGTGAGGGATTATCTACGTAGCATTAATCAAGGCGGGAAGACCCACCCTAAAAGTCCGACAAAAAGGAAAACAGCTGACCACAGCATCACCGCATGTACTGGTCCCTGACTCCTGGCCTCAGATACATGTGACCAGCTGACTCAAGCTCCTGATACCAGGCCTCCTTCCATGACGGACTGTACCCAGGGACTAAGCAGGCAAACAATTTTTATCTAACAACCTATGGCTCCTGGGGGTAGCACTCTCCATCCTTGCGGGGTAATTCCATTTAAACTTCTTTTTAAAAAGTTGGTTTTTTTTTTAAGACTAGCTTACTAATTAAAGGGTTTCTGTGAGGCTTTTAGTGCCTCCTTAGTTTTGGCTAACACACCCACTATCCCCTCCTCCACCCATTCTCATTTATCCCTCCAGCTCTCAGTCTCCCCCCTTTAATACATACCCACGCTGTTGGCTCTGATCTCCGGTATGAACCCGCACACATATAGGAGGCGAGTTTTAAAGGTGCTACAGAGAAAGAACTGGCAGAGGTGGAGTAGGAGGAGGGTGGAAATGAGCAGGGTGTGGATGCGGTTCCCCTTCGAGCCTCAGTTTCTGCCCCCATACCCCAAAAAGATAATAAGCCTATGCAGGCAGGGATTGGCTCTGAGCACACATGCCCAGCTCAGTACCACGTGGACATCTTACGAGCTGCCCTGGACTTTCTGCTGGCTTAGAGGGGCAATCAATCCCTTAGGCACCAAATCCATTTGTCTAACATTTTATGTCTTCCCTGGCTTCCCTCTTGTATACATGTGGGATGAAGTCCTGCCCTTCTCATCCTTAGGAATGAAACACACCAACCTCTGCTCAGAGCGCTGCTGTGAGCATCACCCCCACGTCAGGGCTTGCTGTTCTCGATTGGATGCACCCTACCAGGTCTTCCCCCGGCTGCCTCCTTCTCCTCCCTAAGAGGCTTCCCCTTAACTGAGGGTCTACATGGTACTTGCTGCCCAGTCCCTCTCTACCCTGGACCACGTAAGTCATCTCATACTAAGTATTAAATTGCAATGTGAGTCCTAGAGGGTTCAAGCTAGACTGGAGTCAGAGCAACTTTGACATGTGGTTGGCTCCTGGGGCCCCCAGTCTGGATGTCCTCTGTACCCAAACAGCTGCTAATTAGCCTATCCTTGTTCATGGTTGCCTTCCCGGCACGCTGAGCAAACTCTGCCAAGGCTTGCCAGATACACAGATGAATGAATGAATGGACCACACCATTGGGGTGACTGGGAGTAGCAGATGGAGGAGGCCGGGTGTCAGGGCATCAAGGAGAAAGCTCAGTATGTGCTTGGCGGGAGGCCAGGGGTGACAGCAGCGACCTGGCCGCTACTGCAGGGCTGACCAGCTGGGTGGCAGCTGGGGGGTGGTGGGGAAGCAGCATGGTCGGTGAGGCAAAAACAAGTCCCTTATTTATTGTGGGGAATGAATGTCGGACTGTGCAAAAATCCTGTTTGCCACCAAGACCCATGAAGTGACAAGCACCCAGGGACAAAAGCTCTGTCTCTCTGAACTGCCCTCACCCTAGCTGGGAGGCGCCATCTTCTAGGACTGCCCACCCTGCCTAGGCATGGCCGGCTGGTCTCGGCTGCCACCCTCCTAAATCAGCCATTGTGGCATCTTCACACAGTACACCTTCTGTGGGAAACCTCTGTCCAAAGCCAGTCCTCCAGCACTGTACTGTATTGGGGATCCCAGAATGACACTTGCCCTGCATACCTGGCCTCCTCATTTGATGACTGAGTACTCTCTGTCTGCTGCAGCCAAAGTCTTCACCAGCCTGCCAGGCCACATGCCTCTCCTGATCCCACTCCTCAGGGGCTGGTCATAGTATAGTGACCCTTCCCTGTGGATCCTTCCCTCAGATTGGTCTCCTTGGCTTATTGCCTTAAGTCCCTCCCTCCCTCCCTCCCTCCCTCCCTTCCTCTTTCCCTCCATTCCTATCTTCTTTTCCTTCATGTATGTTTGTGTGTGTGTGTGTGTGTGTGTGTGTGTGTGTGTGTTGGCCAGAAGTCAACCTCAATGGCTTTCCACCTTATTTTTTGAGACAAGGTCTCCCACTGAGCCCGAAGCCCATTGATTTGGCTAGACTGGCAGTCAACAAGCCCCAGGAATCCTTCCCAGTGCTGAGCTTACAGGCATGGGCCATCCCATCTGGCCTATTTATGTGGGTGCTGGGGAATTTGATCATGATGCTAATGTAGCACACTTGACCAGCTGCGCCATCTTACCAGCCCCGGACTTCCACTCTGCCTTCTCATTGACTTTGTTACATGGGGAGCAGGCTCATCCTGTCTTAAGCATCCGTGTCCTGCCAGGGCCTGGATGGGGGATACTGGTGAGTTGCTCCACTTGGTAGAGAGACAGCTCAAGGGTAGAGTTCCATGTTGTAGGGTGTGGGAATTACCGTGGGACATAGGCCATTGTTCCCCATACTAGACCCTGTCCTAGTTAGGGTCCCTATTGCTGGGATGAAACACCATGACCAAAAGCAACTTGGGGAGGAAAGAGTTCATTTGGCTTACATTTCCACATCGCAGTCCACCATTGAAGAAAGTCAGAACAGGAACTTCAAGGGGAAAGGAACTGGAGGCAGGAGCTGGCACAGAGGTCATAGAGGACTGCTGCTTACTGGCTTGCTCCTCATGGCTTACTCAGCCAGCTTTATTACAGAACCCAGGACCACCAGCCCAAGGATGACCCCACCCACAATGGACTAGCTCCTCCCATAACAATTACTAATTAAGAAAATGCTCAACAGGCTTGCCCACAGCTCAATCTTAAGGAGGCATTTTCTTTACTGGGGTTCCCCCTCTTAGATGACTCTAGCCTGTGTCAAACTGACATAAAATCAGCTAGCGCAGCACAGACCCCCTACAGCTCCCCTGCCCCAGCCCAGCATAGGATACTTCTGGGAAGCAAGACCCTAGTATAACATAAGACACTGAGACCCATTCTCAGAGTAGGGATGGACTATGTAAGGATGAGGAAGCTAACTGCTCACACTGCGGGTGCTGGGTGTGGGGTGGATAGAGCAGGGGCCGTATGTCTGGACTCTGAAGATGTGTGGGAAGGGAATGTCAACAAAGAACACAGTCCTTCCTCCTTACGACTTTGGGACCCCAACAAAACTTAAGAGACCCTTCTTTTGACAGTCAGCTCAGCGCTCCACCCCCGCCCGGAGCCTGCCTGGGAATAAGTGTGCGGTGTTTACTTCTCTTGGAATGTCCACGCCATCTGGGGCTGCCACTGCATGGGCGCGTGCTCTCAATGCTGGCGCTCTGGGCTTGGCCTCTTCTTGCAGATGAGTCACCCCGAACACCTGCATCCCAGTGCTGTCACCCTGGAGAGATGCTGCCCACCCACCCCCCCCTCCTCCAGAGTCTAGGGCAAAAATAGCCAGTTCCATCTCCAAGTGTCTGTGTGAGTCACCCACACCTCCTGATAAACACCTCTCGGGCTCCTTCCAGAACGGGGAGCATCGGGCAAAAATAAACACTTTATTTTTCCTTCTCAGGCTGTGGGACTTCTGTCTAAGAGAAGACAAACTCTGAGTGAGGTCTCAAGGACCTCCTTCAGGGATAGGGTCAGAGTGTGAGCCCTGGGGGCAGGGTGGGGGGGCCACATCTTCTGGCTGACGGGCTGTAGAAAGACCTCCTCTACTTTCCAGGTCTCAGGTTATACATTTGTAAAGTGGGGTCAGGAGCTGAAGAAGGTCAGTGTTCCGTTGGTGGGGGTCCTGCCTTACTCATATCACCCCAAAGTGGACCAAGAGGACCAGGAGGACAAGTTCTGTGACGAGAGGGACAAGAAGGGAAAAGCAGCCACAGGATGTCTCAAGCCTGACCCAGGAATTCAGGACCCCGCATGCTTGCCAGCTAGCCGGTCATCCCAGCCTGCTATTGTCTCTCAGGTCCCTGGCTAGCTCCCAGCCTGTTCCCTTACCTCTGAGTCCCCTGAACCAGTCTGGAAAGTACTTGCGGAGTGCATACTTATGGTAATGCCAGATAAATGATCCTGAGGCTAACATACTGGGTGTCATTTATTAATTTACTGGCGTTATTTACCCGCTGGTGGCTTTCATGATCATGTGTCTACTTTCCCGGGAAAGCTAGGGGGGCTGGTCAAATCAGGCATACTGTCCAAATCATGCCAATGGTAACATTCATTGGCAAGAACCGAGTGGTCTGCCTGCAGCCTGGGGAAGCTGTCACAGCCCTGCCCCATTACCTGCTTACCCCGCTGCACCCAGACTGCTAGTCTTCATCTGACAACAACTTCTGTGACTACCCAAAGCCTGGTCAGGAAGGGACACTGGGGCAAGTGTTCTGGTACCTGAGGACACATCAACAATCAGATTCTCACAAGGACCTCAGATGTTCAGGCAGAAGTGACCACATGGACATCACTCCTTGGGACCTTTTCCTTTCAGTTAAAGATGTCTGCCAAGGGTACAGAAAATCTTAAGTAATGAAGAATTAATGATCAAAACAATTTACATTTCTCCTCTAAGTCTGGAAATTTGGGGGAACGGGTTAAAACTTGTATTTTTTTTTCATAATGGCGATTTGTGACTTGCGTAGACAAGTGCGGGGAGCCCAGGGCAGGTTCAGGAAGTTGGGGACTTGTGAACCTGCTGTAGGAGCCGGGGTGGAGCCTAAGGAGCCCCACCCTGTGAGGGACTCAGGGCTGGTCTTTGTGGTATCCCTAGAGACAGTGAGACTCAGAGAAACACCAAATGGCCAGCATGGAGCTCAGGCCGTATGGTACGAGCTTGAAAAAACCAAGACACCCGATAAGACCCAAAATAGCTGAAAATAACTCTGAAAAGCAAGAAGCTGCTTTGAATATTCTTTTTTTTTTTCTTTTTTTTTTTTTTTTTTTGCTGGGCGAGTAAGTCCTCGTGGCTGAACTTTAACAAATTCGTCACCATCTTTTCTGGGAAGGACAAGAAAGATGAAGTCATTGGTGGTATGATAAAACAAAGAAGCATAGTGTCTCCTCTGCCTTCCCTTAGAAAAGGCGAGCACACAGAGAAAGGGCCCTTGTTAGAAAAATTGAGATGGGTGTGTGTATGCCCCACTCCCAGCACTTCCACACAAATTCTGGGCTCAGTCCCTTTCCTAGGTTACAGCCTCTATGACAGCAGGGCCATTATTCATGGCCAGCACCCAGTGTGTACACAGACACACAACCACTACCCTCCTTCCCTTCAATTGCTGCTAGGGATTTTCAAACATGGTAGGATGTGTTGAGGTGAAGCTGACACACCACTCACTCCACCCACCATAGGAGATGGATAACTCGGTGTCTTTTGGTATAGTCATGGGTTCTTCTGATTGCTCGGGGACATTCCTGTGCATGTCCATCCTCATGCCCAAATCACTGTGTCTTGGTTATTGTAGCTTTCTCTCTCTTTGTGTATGTGGTGTGTGTGTGTGTGTGTGTGTGTGCATGTGTGTGCATGTGCCTGTATCTGTTTGTGTGCGTGTGAGTGCACCTTTGTATGACAGTCTCTCACTGGCTCATCAACTAGGCTGGCCTGGCTGGCCACAAAGTACCAGGGATCTGCCTGTCTCTGCCTCCCCAGCCCTGGGATTATAAGCACTCATCACCACACCCAGCTTTTTTTGTTTTGTTTTGATTTTTAGTTTTTTGAGACAGAGTTTCTCTGTTTCTCTGTAACTTTGGAGCCTGTCCTGGAACTAGCTCTTGTAGACCAGGCTGGCCTCGAATTCACAGAGATCTGCTTGCCTCTGCCTCCCGAGTGCTGGGATTAAAGATGTGCGCCACCACCACCTGGCCAATTTTTGCTTTTTTAACTGTGGACTCTGAGGTGGAGCTCTGGCCCTCATGCTTACAAGACAAGCCCCTTACTGAGGGAGTTTTCTCCACTACTGTGGTTTTATAGTAAGTGTGCACAGTAGAAAACATGGGTGGCCAGGTTTGATTTCCATTCAAGAGTTGGTTGTTTGGAGCCCCTTGAATTGCCATATGAATTTTAGGATAACCTTGTCAAAATTTCCAAAGCCATTCTCTGAGGCTGTATACAAGGGTTTAGAGGCAGCTTGGGGAAGGCTTCTCCCTACAGGGTCACCTGACGGCACCTGGACTTGAGGCAGCCTTCACTTCATTCTCCAGCTTCAAGCGTTTGTGCTGTAAGTTTTACATTTTGATAATTTTACTTTTCTCTTTCCATGTATTTTGTTATTAATGCTATTATTTGATTCTTACAAGATAATTGTACCTGTTTGTGGGATATAATGTGACATTTCAATACACATAACTATCAAATGAGGGTAACGGCCACACCTGCAGCCTGAAGTGGATAGAGTATTGTGGTCAGAACATAAAATATAGCTTCTCTTGCAAGGCCATTGTGTTGCCATCTGCGTGCCGCAGGAAGGGAAACTGAGGCTTCAGCAGAGCCTGCCTTACACTGCAGCAGGCGGCAGGAATGTGGGTTGATGGGCCAGTCTTAGCTCTTCCTATGGACAGAGACTGGTAATAGGTTTTGAGCAACTTTTGAAGATAGGTTGGGGTTTCCTAGAGATAAGGTCTCTGTTTCTGAATTGGGGGGTAGGTCCCCAAGTCACGGGTAGTCTTGAGGACTCTAAGGCTCAGTCCAACCAGGTCCTTTGATCTGAAAAGGGGCCTTAGATCTGGGTCCCTCTCACATGTGCTGTGTGACTCTGAGTCACACTGAGAACCTGGCCTTGGGATCAGGATCTCCGGTTTGCTCCATTTCAGTGCCTGTGGGTTGAGTTCAGGACAAGTCCCTGGGGCTGAGCACTCCCTTCTCCCGTTATTTACATTTTAAAATGAACATTTATCCTCACCATGGTATCTGTGGGCTCAAGGGTAAAACGTGCTAACTACACGCTTTTTAAAATGCATTACAATAAACACCTACTAATGACTGAAGACAGTGACTGATGGGGTATCATTGTATCTGGTTCTTAGCCTGACCCAGAGAGGCAGCATTGCTTGCTAACAAAGGGGTGTAGGACACACGGCTGTTGGGGTAGATTTTAGACCTTGGTGGATTAGAGTCGTTAAGAGGACACCCCTTAGCCTGGGTCTTAGTGCAGCAGGTGGGCCCTGCAGGCAGAGGCAAAAGCCAAGGCAGCCCTCCCTACCCTTTGCAGGCTTTTGGCAGACAGACAATCCCCTGGAGGGCACTTGATCCAGCTACGCTAAGTGCCCACTTTAATCTTGCAAAGACGGGGGCCTCACCCAGGTCCATCAATCCTGTCATCAGAATAATGACTTCCGGCCACATCTCTGCAGCTCTGGGCTCAGCATGGGGCCTCTGGTCAGCTCAGGAGCTATCTATCACACCCACCCAGATCTGTCAGGACAGGAAGGGGGGTGGAGTGTTGTGTGGGCTCTGCTGAGCTATACCAGTAATAGAAGGATCTGCTCTGTGTGTGTATTTGAGAGAGAGAGAGAGAGAGAGAGAGTAAGTATGTGTGTCTGAGTGTGTGTGTGTGTGTCTGTATGTGTAGTGTGTAATTAAATATGTGTGTCTCCTCTGTGTGTAAGTATGTGTGCCTGTATGTGTCTGTGAGTACGTGTGTATTCTATATAAGTATGTGTATGTGTGAGAATATGTATATGAGTGTGTCTGTGTGTCTCTGTGTGTGGAAGTATGTGTGTGAGTGTGTGAGTCTGTGTAAGAGTGTGTGTGTAAGTATGTATGTCTGTGTGTGTATGTGTCTGTGTGCCAAAACAGATTCAGCCATGATAGAATATAGAAACACCACAACTCTAGAGATGCCAACCCTTGCCATTGGGCAGGGAACAATCTTATCTCCTGTCTTGGCTTCTACATAGCCCAAGGCCTGGCCTCTGACTCTTGCCTCACCTTAGCCAACCTGGCCTCTTAAAGGAGGCTGAAGGCGAGGCAGAGGGAATGCAAGGAAGGGTAATTTTACTAGTATGTGTGGAATTGGGGTGGTAGGCAAGACCCCGGCAAGGATAAAGAGGTGCAATCAATTAGCGTTACTTCCAGAAACATCTAGGAGAAGATGCACGCCGAGTCCTCGGTGCACTGGAGCTCTGCCCGCTCTTTCTTCGCCCAGCCTCGTCTCTGTCACTTGTTATTCAGGCTGAATTCACTGAGTGCCTTGCTGCTCTCCGGCAGCTTCCCCGAGGAAGCAGGCTGTTAATTGTCTCCACTTTTAGCCTCATCTAAACTGCAGCAATGAAGGCTCTCAGAGCATGTCATTTCTCGAACCTCCCAGCCGGGCTCCAGGAAACATGGGCACAGAGCGAGGCTAGTGTGGGGTAAGCCCTGGGTGTCACAGGAAGGGCCTCGCTTGCCTCTGGGTCCCACGCCAAGGGTTGGCCCTGCTGCAGCTGCCCAGGGTCGTAGCCTCTATGGCTTCTGCCTGTTCAGCATCTGTGCTTCCTCTGACAACAGAACCATTTGTCCTTCCTCTCTGGCCTAAGACAGAAGGACACCCAGTCCCGACGATGATGAAAACGAGTCGCCTGGATCTGCACTGGCGTGAGATGGACATGAGAGCCAGGCTTGGGTGTTTACTTGGACAGCGAGCACAGAGCCTGTCTCCTCCTGCTGAGGTCAAGGGAGGAGCAGGAGGTGAGGGCAAAGCCATTGTACCTTGTTGGGAAAGCCAAGAGTCAGACTGAGACCAAGTCTTACAACCAACTTTCTATTCACACAAGTGTATTTATGAAGCCAAGAGATTTTCCTTTTGTGCCTAAGTTTGTTTGAATCAGGGCTTCCACACTTGTAATAGAATCCTAACACCCAGGCTCTGGAATGGGCGTGTTTCTGGAAAGTGCTGTTGCCATCCACTGGGGGCTACATTAAGTCTGGTTTGGACTATGGGAAGCTGTTTTCACCCATTTTCTGTTTCCATAACAGAATACCTGAGACTATATAATTTATACAGAGAAGCTTATGCTGGCTTATGCTTCTGAAGGTGGAGAGGTCCAGGAACATGGTTCTGCTCCATCTCATGGTGGGAAGGAGGAGGGGGCAGGGGCATGTGTGAAAGACAGATTGCCAGGGGTTGCTTTGCTTTATACCAATTTTGTGGTGATGGATTCACCGAGAGAGCTTACTCGGTGCTGCTAGAGTGCCATTATCTCTCCGTGAGGATGGAACTTATAACCCAAGCACTTCTCAATGGTCCTACCACCTTCCCAGACTGTTACACTGAGAATCTCACCACAACACGACTATGTGTGTGCGCACACATGCACATGCATGTACATCTTCATGTCGGTGTGCATGCATGTGTGAGCATGCATGTTGGGGCTGGAGGTAGGTATCAGGTGTCCTTGTCAATCACTCTCCACCTTATTTGAAGACAGGGCCGATGCAGCTAGACCTGCCGGTCAGCAAGTCCCAGGGATGCTTCTTCCTCCATCTCCCCAGATCTTGAATTACAGGTATGTAATGTTGCACATAGCTTCTCTTTTTCCATTTCTTTTTTATTTATAAAATGGGTATGCGTTTGTGCACCATGTTATATGTGTAGAGGTCAGAGGAGAGCTTGTGAAAATTGATTCTCTCCTTCCACCATGTGGGTTCTGGGAATCAAACTCAGGTGTGTCATCAGGCTTGGGAGCGAGTGCCTTGACCTGCTGAGTCCTTTGACTGATTTGGGTGCTGGTGACCCAAACTCAGGTCATCATGCTTGTGCAGCAAACACTTTATCGACCGAGCCATCTCCAAGCCCCTCAATGTGAGTTTTTAAGGGAACACACCATGGTCAAAGCACAACAGAAGTACAGTGGCTTTCACACAGACTGAACAGAGTGCACAAGTGTGGCATTCTTGCTGGCTGGGAGGCCCTGGGGAGGTCATTTACATCCTCATCTGTAAAATGGGCCCAATCACTCTACCTCCCAGGCCCATGTAGACAAGCAATATTTGGTCTGGAACTTACCAGCAGGAAAGGCCTTGGGATGGACTTCCCCGAAGCAGACAGAGGTATGTGCATGAGCTTGTAAGAGAGGAAGTAGAAGGCAGTGAGTGCCATGGCCCAAGGAAGAGGGCAAGCTGAGAGGAGCACTATCATTCTAGCTGCAACAAGGTAAGGGAGGACCCTCACCAGGGGGCAAGGGTAGGGTGGAAGGGGGTTTGACCAAAGCCACAGAGCAGCCCTGAAGTGAAGAATGGACAGTGGCCAGAGGGAGAGTCAAGGGTCGGGAATGAACTGGACTTAAGTGGGTAGCGAGAAAGGGCTGCAAGCTAACTGGACAGATCAGAAGGGTAACACCCTGGGTCAGGCTTCCATTTGGATGGAGGTGGTGACCATGTGACACGGGAACTTGGCTCCCAGGGTCAGAACAAGATATATCCTTCAAGGACACCCTCCACCTGCTGTGATCCAAACCTCCAACCAGGCCCCACCTTTCATAGCCCATTGATAAAATTAGTCCCATGGTTATCTAGTTATCTATCTTAATGACTGGTTTCAACATCTGGGGTCCAAGCCTTCAGCACCTAAACTGTTCAGGGGAACTGCAGGAGGGAGTCCTGAAAAGGGAGGGAGTCTTGGCAGTGTACTAAAAGGGCTCAATGTGTGTCTTAGTCAGGGTTTCTATTGCTGTGACAAAACACCATGACCAAAAAGCTAGTTGGGGAGGAAAGGGTTTATTTGGCTTACACTTCCACATTGCTGTTCATCACCAAAGGGAATCAGGACAAGAACTCAAACAGGGCAGGATCCTGGAGGCAGGAACTGATGCAGAGGCCATGGAGGGGAGCTGCTTACTGTTTTGTTTCACATGGCATCCTCAGTCTGCTTTCTTATAGAACCCAGGACCAGTGGCCCAGGGATGGCCCCACCCATCACGGGCTGAACCCTCTCCTATTGATCACTAGTTGAGAAAATGCCTTACAGCCGGATCTCATGGAGGCCTTTCCTCAGCTGAGGCTCCTTCCTTTCTGATGACTCTAGCTTGTGTCAAGTTGACACACAAAGCCAGCCAGTACAACGGGTCAGAAAGAAAGAAGCCAGCCCATGGGCCCAAGGATGCAGAGCAGGAAAGAGGAGCTTGAGGGCATGAAAAACCCCAGAGTGTGATAATCCCAGGCTTTGAGGATGCCCCCTCCAGAGCAACTCGGGAGAATGGCATGAAAGCAGAAGCCAGCTGGAACCGATACCTTTGAGCTTGGACCCAGTAATTATCCTGAGGACCAAATTCAGAAAGACGATGGCCAATGCAGCAGCTGTCAACTGAAAAAAAAAAAACCTGACCACAGCACTGAGTAGCGACAAGCAATTAGTCCAGCCATGGATGTCGGGCAAGCAAGGAACAGCCCACAGCTTCAGGATGAACACAGAGACCTCAGGCTGAATGGCTGAACAGAAGATCACTGAGAAAAGCCAAATCAGTCAAGCTATGCTTAGGACAGAATTCTCCTGACAGAAAACCGTGCAATCCAGGGAGAAGGCCTGGGTGTCTTCAATGACCTGAGTGTGGGAGGTGAGAGCTTTATCTTTTGGGTTCCCACTCTGCATTTCTGACTTTTCCTCCAACAGTGAGCTAGTATCATTTTTACAAATAGAAAAACAGAAAGGTGCTCTCAGTTTGGGTGAGGTGGAGGGGAGGAGAAAGGAAGAAAGAAAGGACAAGGAAAGGAGAGAGAGGTGATGAAGGGGGCGCGATTGCTCTTCATGCCCTACAGCCAGGACTCTCTGGGCCACCACAAGGAGGAGGCAGCCTGCCCGCGCTGAGACATCACGGCTCTGGGGGGAAGCCAGCCAGTCAATTACTCTAAAAGGCAGCAGATGTAGTCCCCCTCCCTCCAGCCACTTATTACTCTGCAGAGGTAATAACACATCGGAGCATTTAGGGCACATTTGAGTATGACAAAGAGCAGGGATGATGGATTCCAAGCCATTTGTCAAAGTAGGAGTTGGCATGAAAGGTAGCCCCTCGCTGCCTACAATTACAGCTACCCCGGGTGCCGCCTTTGCTGAATCCAGCTCCCCATCACAGCTGCCCTTTGATGTGAGCTCCAGGGCCCACGGTAGTCAGAATACTAACCAGCAACTGCACTGTACTTTACAGTTTGCAGAGTCAGATCGAAATGCGCACCCCACCTTAGAGTCTGCAGAATCAGGCTGGCGTGTGCGGCCTTTTAGTGTGCTATGTCACATCGACTCCATGTCACGTTTACAGTGTGCAGTGACAGACAGACAGGAGATGCTGCTGCTCCTGGGTTCTTCATACATGCTTAAGGAACTAAGCTGCTGCCCCAGACTGGCCACTGGGCAGTGTGCCAGTTTGCTACTGCTCAAGGGACAGACAAACCCACACACCTCTAGTATCTCTGGCTCCACTTTCAGACTTAGTTGTTTTTTGTATGAAGTTTTTGCTCAAATATAACCTACAGCATGGGTTTTATAGTATGATACACATATAGTATATACATGTATTATAAATATATATGTTATACACACATAATATAATGTAAATGCACATATTATATATACATATATTACAATCTATAGTGCATGTATTTGAAAGGGTCAGTTAGACAAATTCTCCTGATGTCATGACCTTACTTAGGCCAACAGCACCCATACTAGAAAGCAGAAGCTTCCAGCTGTCCACAAACCTACCAGTGTCGCTTTCCACTAAGCTATAGGTTCCAGCCACAAGGAAACATGAGCAAGAGGCACTACATTGGGAATCATTGCTGTACAAACCAACTTGCAAGGTTTAAACATTGTACCCAGATGGGGACATTCCCTGAACACAGGAAAAAGATAGTGAGCCCTGTGTGCTTGACACCATGGACACCAAGATAGGTCACAGAGAACAGCTGCTAGGGATCTGCCCACCTGCTTGACCACATCTATCTGGGACTCAGATTCAGTAATCAGGACTTTTTCCCCACCAGAATATAAGTCCAGTATCCTAATCCAGAAATCTGCACTGCTGCAATCTGAACTCTTTGTGTGTCAACATGAAGTCAAAAGTGGAAAAGCCCCACCCTGGAAAGCACACACATTAGTATATTGGCCAGCATCACTTCCAGGCTGCATATGTTACAGATGATACATTGGCAAGTCTTATGTTGATCCCGCTATGGAAGTTTAACTATTTCAAAATCTGAAAACAATTGGAAATTGGAAACACTTCTTGGTCCCAAGTATTTTGGATGTGTCCTTTAAATGCAAATGACCATTTAGCTGGGCAGTGTTGGTACACGCCTTTAATTCCAGTACCCGGGAGGCAGAGGCAGGTGGATCTCTGTGAGTTCAAGGCCAGCCTGGTCTACAAAGCGAGTTCCAGGGCAGCCAGAGCTGTTACACAGAAAATCCCTGTCTCAAAAAAACCAATGTGTGTGTGTGTGTGTGTGTGTGTTTGTGTGTGTGTGTGTGTGTGTGTGTATGTGTGTGGTGTAGGAGTTCCTTCTGTTTGTGTGTTGCTTTCATTAGATAATGAATAAAGAAACTGCCTTGGCCTAGTTGATAGGACAGAACTTAGGTAGGCAGAGTAGACAGAACTGAATGCTGGGAAGAAGGGCAGAATGGCAGACACCATGGATCTCCTGCCTGAGATGGACACTGATTCAAATCTTGCCAGTAAGCCACAGTTGTGTGGCGATACACAGATTAATGGAAATGGGTTAAACTAATATGTAAGAGTTAGCTAATAAGAAGTTAGAGCTAATGGCCAAGCAGTGATTTAATTAATACAATTTCTGTGTGATTATTTTGGGTGTAAGATAGCCAGGCAGCCAGGATGACAAACAGCCCGCTCCTCCTGTTACATATGTATGTGTGTGTATGTATATGTATATGTAAATGTATATGTATATAGTATATAAATATATATTCTATGCCATGAATTCAGCAGCTGTAATATATGTGTGTATACACATATATGTATATATAACATATAATATATATAATTGACCATTTCAAGCAAATAATTCTAATGTGGTGTGGGGTTTACAGATGTGTGGATTGGAGCTTAGTAATAGCACTGTGATGGCTGAACTGTGGCTCCTACACAGAAGACAAGCTATTTCAAAACAGGGTCTTCTTTGGAAATAGCATCCTAGCTGACATAACTCCTCAAGATAAGCCCATATTAGAGACCTTCAGAGAAACAGAACATCTGAAGACACAGGCACACGAGGGGAACACCCTGTGACAGTGACAAGAGACTGGAGTAGTGTGGCTTCACATCAAAGAATACAAAGAATTTCAGGGGAGCCACTAGAAGCTAAGAAGAGAGCAGGAAAATGATGATTCCCCTCAGATTCCAGAGGCACCATAGCTGCTCTCACCTTTAAAGATTTTTTTTACTTTTTAAATATATATATATACAAATTATTATATATACATACATATATACACACATGTGCATTCAGATGCCCACAGAGACCAGAGGAGGAGGACACCAGATTTGCTGAAGCTCGAGTTACAAGTGGTTGTGAACCTCTTGGCTTGGGTGCTGCCAACAGAACTAGGAGTCCTCTACAAGAGCAAAGAGTGCTCTGAACAACTTAGCCACCTCTCCAGCCCTTATCTTGCTTTGGCCTTCTAGCTTTCACTCCTGACTGTGAGAGTTCACTTCTATTGTTCTATGGTGTTCCAGTTTGCAACACTTTATTAGGGCAGTCCTAGGAACCTGACATGTGCGGGGCTGAGAGCCTTTGGAAGCACGCCGGCACAGGGCTCACATACCCTATCAAGAAGTGCAGTATCGTCTGATGGTCAGTTGTGCTAAGTCAATATTGCAGTGGGAAGAAATCTAGGATGGCCCCCAGTTCCCACCCTGGTGGACCCTGCCTTGTATCATCCCCTCCTTGAGTGTTGGCAGGACCTGTCAATATGATGGATGTCACTCCTCTGATTAGGTTATGTTCTCTGGCAAAGACGAAAGGAGTTTTGCAAATTGAATTAAGGCCCTTCATCAGTTGACTGACTTAATCAAGAGGGATACTGTCTTCAGCAAACCCAACCTCATAAGGTGAACTTGGAAAGAAAGTCTAGACCAAGGTGCTCAACGTAAAGAAGCAAGCTGCTAGGAATTCAGCAGTTAAAAAAAAAAGTCACCAGCCAAGTGAACTTGGAAGGAGACCCTCGGTCTCAGTTGGGACCTGGCCCCAGTCCCAGACTGGCGAGACCACAACGAAAGATTTAAAGAAACTGTGAACACCTGATTCTTGGAAACTCAAATGACAATGTGTGTTTTAACAGCATTAAAGAAGAGATCACACATTTGCAGTGGGGCACACGGAGGAGCTTGCGGGTAAGATGGTTGGAGAGTTGTACATACAGGGTTCATATATGAAGTTCTCAAAAGTAACACTATAAAAATAAATAAGTAAATAAATGCGTGTTTTACATTTTAAAGATGGTTTGATGTTTGGGTAGCACGTGTGTATTGTGTCCCTTTAAGCACTGAAACAGAATGATGAAGGGCTAAGTAAGACGACAAAGGACATTAAATAGAACCACAAATACCTAACTCAAAATATGTTAGAAAAACAAGATAAAAGAAACAAATAACTCGTGAAATAAATAAAAATAGATTGAAGGAGGTTGGCGGGACGGTTCAGAGATTTAAAACATGCACTGCCCTTGTAGAGGGTCTAGGTTAGATTCCTAGCACCTACACTGGGGGGTCTCACAGCTATCTATAGCCACAGCTTCTGGGAATCTGAGGCCCTGTTTTGGCACTGTGGGTACACACACACACACACACTGAAGTGAACTTAGAATACAACTAAGCCATTTTACTCATAAGCATCTAAGAAAAACAAAATCCTGTGTGCACACAAAGGCTGTCCCTCACAGCTTTGTCTGTTATCTTCCTCACCCAGATCTTCATCAGTGGGTACAATGGCTACAAAGATTAGTTTCTCATTGCTGTGTAACTAATGAATACAAATTTGATGATTTAAAAACAAAGTAAGCTCGTTGTTTTGTAACCTCCCGTAAGCTGGGATTCTGGAGCATTCGAGTCTGGTCTTCTGCTCACGTGCTCTATGGGCTGATGTTAGGAGGCTAGTGCGGTACTTCCAAAACTCATTTTGAAACGTACTCCCCAGTGTAACTGAGAGGTGAGGGGCCCTTTAAGAGCTGCTGGGGCTGTGAGTTGGGGTGGGTGCCCTTCTCACAGGACTAGGTTAGTTACCACAGCAGCGGCTTGCTGTAAAGTAAGTGTCTGGACTTCTGCCTCTTCCCGTATTCTTACTAAGCTCCTGCTTTCTGCTATGAGCAGCCCCAGACCCAGACCCTCCCCGTTATCTCAGCAGATCACGGCACCTCGCCTGTGAACGTCCAGCTCCTGGAACTGAGAACTGAAGAAAATCTCTTTCATTGATAACGTTTCCTGCTGTTGGGTGCTGGGATATAGCAACAGAAACTGGACCGAGACGCTGCTACCAGTGAGGCTCGCTGTCTCACCTGCAGCAGGCCCTCTGCTCAGCTCACCAGCTATCGGCAGAACTCATTCTCTGACAGTTGTAACATCCAAGCAGGCTCTTGTTGCCCACATGCCATGGTAGTGTTTCCAAGACAGAAAAGAGAATGTTCGGAAGTTTCGGGTCTGTTCTCTCAAGGGTTTGCCTGATTCCATCCGATGCCCCTTTTGTTAATTCAAAGCAAACCAACGACTGACCTTGACACTGGCAGATCCCGTAGGCCACATAATGTACCTAATAGCCGAATATCTTAACACGTGCCGAGGCATCTGATGTGTTCGTCATGGGGTAGGGGCCTTTTTTTCTTTTCTTTTCTTTTGTCCCATTGCTAGGGATCAAATCCAGGGCCATGTGCTTACGTGTGGCAGAAGCCCCAATTCCTTGAGGCAGCAATCTTTTTTGTCTATTTAAAAAAATTGTGTTGTGGGGGCATCTACAGGGGCCAGAATAGAGCATTGGATCCCCCGAAGCTTGATTTACAGGTGGCTTTGAGCTGCCCCAAATGGTTGCTAGGAACTTAACTCTGGTTCTCTGCAAAAGCACCGTTGCTCTTAACTGCTGAGCTATCTCTTCAGTCCAAGGAGGAATCTTAAGGACTACCATAGAATACTGCCTACCATGATAAAGAAATTGGGGTATATCTATACAATGAAAATACTAATCAACAGTTAAGAAGCAGAAACTCTTTTTTTTTTAAAGATTTATTTATTGTATATACAGTATTCTGCCTGCAAGCATGCCTTCAGGCCAGAAGAGGGCACCAGATCTCATTACAGATGGTTGTGAGCCACCACATGGTTGCTGGGAATTGAACTCAGGCCCTTTAGAAGAGCAGGCAGTGCTCTTAACCACTGAGCCATCTCTCCAGCCCCCAAGAGGCAGAAACTCTTGATACACATAAGAATGTGAACACAGTAGTCCTCTTTTATATATGATTTTTCTTTCTGCAGCTTTAGTTATCCATAATCAACATGATCTAAAAAGCAGTAAAAGAAAAATTCCATAAATAAATTATCCATAGCATTTATTGTGAAGCCCATGCTGGGTGTTACAGTCAAATCTTGTACCGTTTCCATTCGGTGTTGCCTGGGACATGAGCCCTGCCTTGATGCCTTTGAGGTGCACCCATGCTATAGATGCTGCCCGTCCATTGGTCACGGACCATTTCAGCTCTCACAACTGTTGTTGGTACAATGCTTCTATTGCCAGTTCCTGACATCCAATGGGAGTCTTGGAGCATACTCCTTGTGAGAATGGGACACTAGTGTGCTTATGGGAAGTAGCAGGAATACTTCCACAAAGGCTCTTTGTTGAAATATGTCATGAGAACCCATCACATGCTAACATTATAACTGTTGTTAAAAGGTTTATAAGTCTGATGTAGGATAGAATTTGAAAAATTTAAATTTTTTTATTTTACATGCATTGGTGTTTTGCCTGCATTCATTTCTGTGTAAGGGTATTGGATCCCCTGCAACTGGAGTCACAGACAGTTGTGAGCTGCCGTGTGGGTGCTGGGAATTGAAGCTGGGTCCTCTGGGAGAGCAGCCGGTGCTCTTTACTGCTGAGCCATCTCTACGGCCCCAGAATTTGAGAATTTTAAAATATGTTCTCAACTATAATTTTTATGAAATCCAAATGCAGATCAATTGTTTCTGATGAAAACAGCCTTAGAACAGGGAGGAACTATACACACACACAAAAACCACATCTGACTTTTTCAATGTCTTCAAAGAGATCTAAAGTAAATCCTTACTGGCTTTTATACTGGTTTTATGTTGGGTGATAACTTCTTGAATATATACCAGTTTAAATAAAATATACTATTAACATTATTTTTATTTATTTAAACATGGGTGTGGTGGCACACACCTTTAATCCCAGTACTCAGGAGGCAGAGGCAGGTAGATCTCAGAGTTTGAGGCCAGCTTCTGTTCTGGAACAGAGCAAGTCTCAGAATAGCCAGGGCTATACAGAAAAACTTTGTCTCAAAAAAAACCAAAAAAAAATTAAAATACTTATTTCTGTGTATTTGTGTATGGTGTGTATATACATGTTCACATGTGTGTTCATATGGTGTGTGTATATACATGTTCATGTATGTGCATGCATAGGCAGCCAGAGGTTGATGCTTGGTGTCTTCCTTAACACTCTTTAGATACTGAAGCAGGGTCTCTAACTTGAACCCAGGACTCGCCTGTTAAGCTAGTCCAGGTATGCAGCCTGTCTAAGGTTCTCTTCTCTCTGCCTCCTGAGAGCTGCCATTACTGGCAGGCTTCCATGCCCACTACATTTCTATGGGGGCTGAGGATCAGAACTTGGGATCTCATGCTGGCTTGACCAGTGCCTTATTCACTGAGTCTTTTCCTCAGACCTCAGGTTTCCTTGTTCATTAAGCTACTAGAAAAGTTCAAGTCACCCATGAGCTCCACTTGCTATTTCCACGACTGTTAGCCCTGTAGGTCTAACTACTGTTGAGGGGAGGCATTGTATAGGGGATAGACAGATGAATTAAATGACATTCTAAGAATACAGACAACCAAATCCAGAAGCTTGGGGTTCTCTCCAAATGCCCTTATTTCTCTTAACAAATCAGTGGATTAGAGACCAAAGACAAAGCAGAAAAGAGACTTCAGAGTTATAAAAAGCCAAGGCCAATGGGGAATCTGAATCCTTCCCCACTGGAATAAATCACCTGCAAAAAGGCATTAGGGGGCTGGAGAGATGGCTCAATGGGTTCAATGCTCGCTGTGACATGTGAACTGATTCTGAATCCCCAGAACCCATGTAAAGAGCTGGGCACAGCAGCACACATGTGTGATCCCAGCGCTTCTACTGCAAGATGGCAAGTGGAGGCAGGAGAATCTCCAGGAAGCGGAGGGACAGCTAGTCTGCGGTACTAGGCACTGAAAGACACAGAAAGAAACCCCGTCTCAAAAAGACGGAAGGCCAGGCGAACACCTGTGGCTGTCCTCTGACCTCTGCATGCATGAACTCATTTTCACACACAGGAATCCACACACACGTGCGTGCACACACACACACACACACACACACACACACACACACCAGAAAGATTTCAAAATTCATTTTGAAGTAAGTGGGGCAAGACTGCCATGGTGTGAGTGTGATCTGCTCCCAAGGGTAATTTTTCAGAAACAAATCCCTAAAGTCATATGTGGATGTTATTTGAGAATTAGGGCCTTTGAGAGGTCATTAGGGTTAGATGAGATTATGAAGGTTGGCCCCATGGTGGTAGTAGTGTCTCTAAAGAGAGAGGAGGAGGGACCCAAGCGGACACAGTTGCTCTGCCTCCCCGTGAGAAACCCTCTGCAATTCTGGAGAGAAGACCCTCACACAACACCAGCTGGTGCCAACCCCACGCTCTGGGTTTCCCAGCCTCCCAGCCATAAGCCAAATAAACTTTTAGTCATTGCGTGCTATACTATCTGATCTTAGGTATTGTGTTACAGAAATACAATATTATTAACTTATTCCCAATATTAATAAATTATTACCACTTTCAAGAAATACATCAAGCGTACTAAGGTTATGAAAATACAGTTGCTGTATACCCAAAGATACATATTAGAGGCTTAAGAGGACTTGAAATGGTGCCTTAGATTTGCTTTTAGGAGCTAAGTGGAGGCCAGGCGGTGGTGGTGCACACCTTTAATCCCAGCACTTGGGAGGCAAAGGCAGGCGGGTCTCTGTGAGTTCGAGGCCAGCCCGATCTACTAAATAGAACAATTCAGGGAAGGTAAGTGGAGGACCTAGAGGGACGGCCCAGTCAGTAAAGTGCTCATCACGAAGACCTGACTTTAGATGCCCAGCATCCACATAAGACCCCACCAGAAGGGATGATGTGTTCCTGTGATCCCAGAACTGGGGAAGCAGAGCCAAGAGGATGGCTGGGATTCAATGGCCGGTCAGTGCAGCTGAACTGGTGAGCCCCAGGTTCAGTGCAAGACACTGTCTCAAGAAATAGGTGGAGAGTGATAGAGATACCCACCTCAAACCCTGGCCTCTTCATGCACACATATGCACAAGCATCCATGCACACACACATCACACACACACACACACACACACACACACACACACACACACACACGAAGGCAAGCTGGGATCTGATGTCTATGGGAGCTGGGGGATGGGAACAGTGTGACTTCTATTCAACCTATTCTCTCCATGTTTTTGAAATTCTCTGTAAGAAAAGATTGGGGGAGTGAGGAGGGCCTATGACTTTCTTCCTGGAAGTCTTGGCAGTCCTTGATGCTATGTGACCTTGACAGGCAGACCTGCTGTGTCCTGGTCCCTGTCTGAGCTGGAGAAAAGATGGTGGCAGGAGGGGACGCTAGGCTCCCCGTTGCTCTCTCTCCTCATTAAGGTGAGTGGCAGTCCTGCTGATCACGTTCATTATGTGAAATGTGCCTCTGTCAACGACTCTACACATGAAATTGGTTACGGCACAATAACCTAATTTGTTCCTCCTTCTTAGACTTGCTGTTTGCAAAACAGAAGTACATTTTCCCCGTGAACATTTCAGAGCAGCAACCCGAAGCATTTGGCGCCCCTTCCATCACCTGGAGTGCTATACAATTTGGCTGTGCTCATGCCCAAACATCTGTTTGCAAACCACAGGCCACTGGGGACCTGCAATTCTTGTCCCCCGAGCAGCTGTCGCACACTCTGTCATCTCAGTCTCTTTAAGCCTTTCCCACAATCTGCCTTGCACAAGCTCACAAGACCTCCATGTGTGCCATTTTTTATCCTTAAAGGGCTTGTCAGAAGAGACCCGCTGCCAGAAGCACTAAGCTAGAGAAAGCCCTGGTGTGGTCCAGAAATGGCCAATTCCCAAATGGCTGGTGGGTGCTGCTGCCAGATATCGAGGTGCTGGGAAGTTAAATCATTTGATGGGAATTTGTCACCAGTAAAGAGCAAATCCCTTGAACTGACCTCTGAGGACGCAGGGCCAGTCCAACTATCTCCAACCTGTAAACAGAGCGGTCAGGTTCTGGAAACTGAGTGAAACCTGTCTTTCCAGGCATGTCCCCAGTCTGTTGTGGCTCAGAGCCTCAGGCCCTACCTCTGGCTTCTCTATCAGCCCCTCTTGTACATGGAGTTTGCTGGTCTTTGGCAGGGAACCAAAGTGGGGTGTCTGGTTAATGAGCACCAAAATACGGTGGGGTGGTAGAAAAGAACGGCCAGTGTTCTATAGCACAGCGGGGTCACTCAGTCTACAACAATTAGTTTAGCAGCCTCAGTGGCCAGAGAGGAAGGGTTTGAAGGATCCCAGGATAAAGAAATAATCACACCGGAGACAGAAAGGAGAAGCCCTGGTCTAATCATTGCACACTGTCTGTGCACACAGCAGTTTAGTGTTGCATTCCATAAATAAATACCAATGAACTAGTCTAAAAATAAATATTTTAAAGTCAGAAAAGAAAGAAGGCCCAGAACACCCTGCACATTTGATACACCACCTCACCCCAGGCATTCAGGGTGGCAATGATAGAGCGGCCGAGGGCTCAATGCGGAGTGGGTGCTGAGACAGGGTCTTCCACGCTGGGATCTAACCATCACTCCTTCCGTCCCCAGATGTACATGTTTGGTTTGACTTCTGTTTGACTGTTAAGGATGGCTTGGAGCATCATTTTTCCACATCAGCTCCCATTAGGTTGATTTCCATTCAACACATACACACACACGCATACACACACACACACAAAAGAACACCCAGGGTCCACACACAAAGCCTACTGCAAAAAGGCACAGTGACCTTGTGGCTTCATTAGTCAATGGTGTCCGTAGTGAGAACAGCCCATAGAGAGCATGGCAAGCGAGTGTAGGAACTCATCTCAATATTCCATTATAGACTGAAAGTCCAAAGTGTAGACTGCTCCAAAATCCAAAGCTTTTTGAGCAAGTGGGAAATTCCACACCTGATGTCACATGATAGATGCAGCCAAAATGATGGTACCCTAAAAATACTGTGTAAAATGGCTTTCAGGTTATGTGTGTGAGCTGTATGAGAATTTCCAGTTTTAATTTGGATCCTATTCTCAATATGCCTCATTATGGATACATAAATAACCCCCCCCAAAGAAAAGCCCTTAAACATATAGACTTAGGCTTTTTTCAGGAGTCTTGGATAAGGGACAGTCAACCCACGCTTGTTGAAAAAAAATCATGTTAATATTCTTCATGTATGTGTAGCATATATCATGAATCACAGGAGCAAATTAGAAACCCAGGGGATTCTGGCCATCCAAGCAGCCATCGCCTTTAGCCATTGTCTTACTTAGTGTTTTATTGCGGCAATGGAACACCATGACCAAAAAGTAAGTCAGGGAGGAAAGGGTTTGTCCAGCTTACACTGCCGCACTGCTGGCCATCACCAAAGGAAGGCAGCACAGGAACCCTAGCAGGCCAGGAACCTGGAGGCAGGAGCTGATGAAGAGGCCATCGAGGGGAGCTGCTTACTGGCTGGCTCCGCCTGCTTTCTTATAGAATCCAGGACCCCCAGCCCAGGGATGGCACCACCCACCAAGGGCTGGGCCCTCCCCCATCAATCACTAAGAAAATGCCTTAAAGCTGGATGTTATGGAGGCTTTTCCTCAGTTAAGGTTCCCCTTCTCAGATAACTCTAGCTCGTGTGTCAAGTTGACATAAGACCAGGCTGGACAGTTATCTACGCGATTACCCCAGATCTAAAATATACGATATCAAAGATTCATATTATTAAATGAAAATAAATAAATGAATGATTATGGTGTGTACCCATGTGTATGCACATGTGTGCATGTGTAGAGCATGTGTAGAGGACAGAGGCACATACTGACTGTCTTCCTCTATTGTTCTTTGCCCTGTTCCCTTGGGACAGGGCTTTTCAGTGACCTTGAAACCGTCTGGCTAATGAGCTCCCTGAGATACTCGTGTCTCCACCCTGAAATACTGTGGTTACGGGTATGCCAGCCACACCTGGCTGTGTTGGGACGTAAACCTAGGACTTCATGCTTACACAGCAAGTACTCTCACCCACTGAGCCATCTTCCCAGTCCCCATTAAAGTACATTTTGTGAATAAAAATTGTAAATATTTACAGCAAATGACATGCTGTTTGATAGAGGTATGACAGGATCAAGCTAATAGTGTATTTTGGTATATGGAGCTTTAAAAATGTATTTATCAAACATTTTCTCTCAGGAGTAGGCACCCCTAAGCACTACATTGTATAGCTGACTTTTGCATCTTACAAAAACGGTGTCATCCTGCATACCATGTTCTTTACTCTAACACAATGCATGGGCAATTACATTGCTTCCAGTTGTTGCTATGGAGAGCGGGGTCCTGTAATTCACGCACACAGTTCTCCCACGAACGGACACAGTGGGGGCAGGACTCCTGCTTTGCGAGTATACACAGCAAGGGCCAATTGCACTAAAGTCATTTCACCAACTGGTTACACAAATCCACACCCCCACCTCAAGACGCTAAGGGTCCCTGTCACCCACATCCTTGCTGGTATTTGAATTGCTAGATGTTTTGAGTTTTATTGACAGAATGGAGGTGTTGTGGAATTTCTTTCTTAAATATTTGGTAGAATTCACTGAAGAAGGCACGTGGGCCTGACATTTTCAGTATAGCAAGAATTTTCATTATAAATTCAATTTCTTTAATAATAAAAATAGCGTCAGGCAGGTTTTCTTTCTTCTGTTATTTTTGATAAGCTGCAACTTTCAAAATATTTGTCTCTTCTACCTGAAGTATCAAAGTCATAGTATATGTCTAAAAAGTCTTTGTTATTTGTGTATGTGTGTGTGTAATTTGCAATGATATCCCCATTTTCATTCTTGATATCGGTGACCTGTTCTGTGTGTGTGTGTGTGTGTGTGTGTGTGTGTGTGTGTGTGTGTGTGTGTGTGTATTTGTTTCCTTGGTCAGTCTGGCTAGAAATTGACTAACTTTATTAACCTTTCCCAAAGAGAATTTCCCTACCATGTGTTTCCCCCTTCATACATGTCCATTCTCATAAGATACTGCTCGCAAGGACCTGGCACCCTGCATAGTGCATAGTAGGGAGCAGGTACCCAATAAGCACTCTACTGCAAAGCAACATTTAACTATAAACACTCCCAAGTATCACTTCCATTTCCTAAAACCCAGCCTCCACACCAAACATACAGCCAGATGCTGTTGGCTGGAGGCTGGCACTGATGGGGCTTTCTTCAAATCTATAATGCAAGGACAAAGTCACTCTCTCTGTGGCCAGCCAACAGTCAACAATATTCTGCCAACCCTCCTTAATCTCTCCAGGACCATGGTGCGTCTCCTAGAGTCTCAACCTGACTGCGACATGAGGAGTTTTTCTTAAACACTGAGGAGTTCTCATGCTTGCAAATGCACACCCTTGGGAATGACTCAACAACCGCTGAGTGCAGGGAGAACTGATCCTGAGACAGCAGGAGAGACTGTGATAGAGTCCAGGGTGCTTGTCAGAGCAGTGGCGGCTTCAGGCGGTGGACACAGAGCAGACAGGAAAGTGTCTGAGAAGCCTTAGCATAGCTACTTCCTCTTACACCCTTCCCTAGTCTTTTGGGGAGTTTACATTCCCTCACTGCTGCTTGGCATTCGAAATCCTAAAGAAAAGCCTGGTTTACCTGGTTACGATGCTGACTGCTGACAGTCTTTCCTCAGATTTGCAGAACCTCCAACGCCCGATGCCCTGGGCAATCGCCCTCAGATGCATCAACATACACACAGTACGGCTGGAGCTACTGCGCCCACGAAGGCGAAGGATAAAAAGGATGACAAAGAGTCCTGCCCCATCCTCCTTCTCTTCCCTAGGAAGGCTCCTCGGGACTAGGGGGGTCTGAATGGAGCTTTGAGGAGGCGGCTTTCTGTAATCTTTAGGAATTGCTTTGAATAAG
This sequence comes from Ondatra zibethicus, assembly GCA_004026605.1. Lineage (NCBI taxonomy): Eukaryota > Metazoa > Chordata > Mammalia > Rodentia > Cricetidae > Ondatra > Ondatra zibethicus. The sequence continues at coordinate 181,745 of PVIU01000605.1, read as the reverse complement.
CCTGATTCCTTGGTGCTAATGCATGCCTATTGAATGTTGGCTTTCAAGCGGCAGACCTATTCCAGTAACAGTCTCAAGTCGTTCAGTAAAAACACTGAGCAGTGCAACACGGCAAATATTCCAACTGTTTCATAAACTGGTACATTTTGACAGTACACCATCATATTTCCCCAAGTACCATGGCTGGCGACATCTCCAAGTCCCCATAACAACATCTTATCGGGTTTAAGAAAGAAATTCAAGTCCTTCAAGAATCAGGAGTAGAGAAAGAACAAGTCCAAGAAGCACTAGCCACATCTTCTTCTTAAAGAACCTGTCAGAAGCTAAGCTTGCTCCAAGAAAGGCATGACAGGACCCCTTCTAGCAAAAGAGACACTAGCAAGCTGAAATCCAGCACCACAGTGGCAAGTTCCATCTTTGTAGCATCATCCAGCATCCCTCTCTTGGGAGTCATGCTCTGGTAAGAAGATGGGAGCCTTCACTGTGCTCAAACTGGTGAACTACATCAAAGGTGAGAGAAAATTGCGTCCATGATCATGTGACGTCAGCGTTTTGCCAAAGCTATGTTATGATATTGCCCTGTAGTCCTTCTTCACCAGCTTAGTGGAGTAAGCGGTCATGGTGGAGACTCCCACATGACAAGGAACTGGAGGTGGCCCCTGGGAACTGTAGGTGACCACTGATGGTTGAAAGTGTCCTCCCAAGTCTGTTGATTTCATTCCCCAGTGTAGCAGTGTTAAGAGGAGGAGCCTAAAGAGAGGCGATGAGGTCACAGGGGTGACATTCAGGCCAGCACACACACCGAGGCAGCCATGAGTCATAAGGAGCATATGCGCTAGTCCACTTGCTGCTGACACACTGACACACAGCAACTGCTAAGCAGTATAACCAGAGTAAAGTGGAAGGCATCCTGTCCACTGGGACTGGTCTCAGTCCTCACCTTTGTCCCAGACCAGACATTAGGGAATCCGCTAACACAGCTCACTGTCCTGATGGTGCCAAGGAGAAGCAACACATTGCTAGGCGGGTACGTATGCTTTAGTAAAAACACAATGTTTCCAATAATATTGGGACGAATGAATGATACCCCATGACAAGTGTCAGTGTGTTCCCCAAGGGCCTTATGTCAGAAACTTTACACTCAGTGCTACAGTGTATAAAAATAGGAACCAGAGGCTGGGTGGGAATAGTGGTGCATATCTTTAATCCCAGCATGTGGGAGGCAGAGGCAGGTGAGTCTCTTTGAGTTTGAGGCCAGCCTGGTCTGCATATTGAGTTCCAGGTCAGCCAGGGGTACTTAATGAGACCCCATATTTAAACAAAAATGAGGTAGGAGACCCAAATAAAAAGCCATGGGTGTTCAGCTCTTTCAAATGAACTGTCGTTTTTGTAGGATGGGTTAGCGGGTCATTAGAAAAGTCAGCTTGGCTGCCCCTCCTCCCTCTGCCACCCCCAGCCTCTCCTCTCCTTCTGCCATGGGATGATCTCACAGATGTAGTCCCTTAACTGAGGGCTTCCCAGCCTTCAAACCATGAACCAAAGAACAGCCGCTGTTTACAGTTCACTCAGGGTTTGGTACTCCGTTACAGGAGCAGAAAGCAGACTAAGACATTCTCTTCATAGCTCTGTTCCTGCCTCTCCTGAAGTCTGCATCTTTGCCAGCCTTAGCTCAAGGTAAAGATGCCCATTGGATCCAATATTTAATACCGAATCAGAGGGATTTGTGTTGTTCATGCGTTTGTATGTGTCGATGCCAGGTGAGTGCAGGTGCCTGCAGAGGTCAGTGAGGACACTGGATCCCCTGGGGCTGGAGTCACAGCTGGTTGTGAGCCACCTGCTGTGGGTGCTGGGAACTGAACTTGGGTCCTCTGGAAGAAAGGAGGAACTCTTAGCCACTGCGCCATCTCTCCAGCTCCAACTGAAAGTAGTTAGCTAATTTAATTAGATGACAGTGATAAATTCCCAAAGATTAGTAAAGAAAAGTGACACCGTTTAGTTTGTAGATGACAGAACACCCAAGCTATCTTCAAACGATTATAAAACAAACAAATCGGATACGGCAGAAGAACACACCATGTGCAGAGATAAAACCATTTAGGAGATACAACGGGAGGAAGAAACTTACAACAACAAGCCGGGTGAAATGGGAACACCCTGTGCATGGACAGCTTCACCTGCGGATGTGATCTTGCGACACAAAAACACCTGATTCCTATGATTGTGTGAAGATGTCAGCTCCAGAAGCTGAGATGGAAATGGAGTCAGTGACGTGTTTACCTTCCAAGCACAGGGACCCAAGTTTGATCCTTGGAACTCACATTTTTTTTTAAACCAAGCATGACGGCTTGTGCCTTTAATCCCAATACTAAGGAGGCAGGGATGGGGCAGACAGATCCTTGGGGATCGATGACCAGACAACTCAGCTTAGTTGGCAAGTTCCAGGCCTGTCTCGAGAACAGCAAGATGGAGGATTTCTGAGGAATACCTGAAGTTGTCCTTTGGCTTACACATGCGCACACACATGCACCTGCACACAGGGACATGTGCACATGTGTGAACACACCAATATGATCCAATTCCAAATACCATCAACACCATGGAATAGCTAGAAAACCTTTGAAAAAAAGTGACAGTGTTGGGCGGTGGTGGCATACACCTTTAATTCCAGCAATCAGGAGGCAGAAGCAAGTGGATCTCTGTGAGTTTGAGGCTACCCTGGTCTACAGAGTAAGTTCCAGGATATTCAGGACTCTTTCACAGAGAAACCCTGTCTCAAAAAACAAAACAAAACAAAAATGTGACAGCAATTAACCCTATCAGACACAGAAACACTGAGGGGAGATTTTGTTCAACTGCTCTCCGTATACCATGCTCTGAGTACAATTTTCTTCCCTTTAAATAAAGATAAATAAAATAAACAAATATCTTAATTAATTACCTAAAGATAAATACAAGTAATCTAGGAGCTGTTTTAAATGGTTACCTCTGATAAGGAACAGGGACAAAGACACAGGGACAGAACTGTGCCTCTAAATAACTTATAAATATAGCTTCTGTATAGTTGTGACCTTTGAGCCATAAAAATATTTTACGGTTTCAAAAATAAAATTGTATCATGAAGACCAAGGATATGCAAAAACGGGCCGAATGCAACGAGAAACTCACAAAACCAGCGCTGGATCAGACTGAAACAATGCTCAGAGCTCTGGGTGCACCCAAGGACATCGGACACAATATAGAGGTTTGGGTTTGGTACTGGTTTACACATTTAATTCTGGAACGATCTCTGTGTGTTCTAGGATGTACCAAATGATCAATGTAGTGATAATTTGAGAACCAGGTTCTCACTGTGAGAAAAAGAGACGGAAACATTCATTTCTAGGCGCTTTGGTTGGGGCCACCTGACAACGTCTAGACTCAATGTCACCAGTGTGACCATGGGCACACCTAACCTCGATGGTGGTTTCTAGGCCCCTCAATTTTCACTTAAAGGAGCAAAGGGAAACGGCCGACTCTAGGTTTGGTCCAAGTACAAATGTGAGTGCTGGATCAGCACTCCAAGACACCTAATGACAAGTGAGGTCCCAGAGGCTGGGCCTAGTCCGAACACCCAGCATCTCACTGGACCTCTGCAACCCCGCCCACAGTCAGGCGCCACCTGCTGGACCGGAGTGGGACAGCACTTGAACGAAAGCCAGGCTCCTTTTCCACCTGAGCGCCTCAACTCACCGCCCTGCTCTCTTCGGGGCTCTGGTTTTCCCAGGACAAAGGCCTTGGAGCGGCTATACCACCAGGGGTGGATTGCACAGCCCTCAGCCTCTCATATATCTCGACATCTCTGATCCTCTGGTCCAGTCTGCGTTCTCTCTGTCTGGCTACCCCTGCAAACCTCTTCAACCACACCATTCAGCCTTTCAGTCTACTATTCAAACTCCAGCCGTCTGCAGGCTTCTCAGGGCACCCAGAACATCCAAGCCCTAGTTCGTCTCTCCGAGGTATCTGGTTCCAAGTCCTTCCCATCCCTCACCTGTACTCGCCCCAGGGATGCCTCACCTGTTGAGCCCACGTGCTGACTTTTCCATGGGTTCCACTCTTCGTTTACAGTACAAGGGTCTCTAGTCAGAGACAGACACCTCTGGCCAGGCCCAGGCTCTGCCCCGCTACCTGTCTCTCTCCAGCTCATTACCCCATTTAATTGTCTTCCTAGAGATGATCTTCTGAAACGGCCTCAGGTTTTCCCTTGGTAGCTAACTCGTGCTGTGCTATGTCCTCTCACACCAGCGTGGGCACAGGGTTCAGGGCAAGGGAGCCGGCAGCACACAGCAAGTGTCGGCGAACACAGCATCCTCAAGGCACTTGGCAAGGTGGCTGAAGTACTGGGGTAGGAGCCTGGAACCTCACCTCTGTCACTGCATGGCCCTGAGACAGGACCAGTGAGTCTGTTTACTTGATTGTGACGTGGAAACACGGCTCTGGGCATCAGGTGAGACTCCCCAGGACCCTTCTTGGACTCTCTTACCTGTCCTAGAGCCACAGGAGGCAGTCAGCTGGGGTGCAGGGGACCTCACCACCTCACCACTTAAGCTGCTGGGTAGACAGCAGGGTTGAGAGCACCCACCTCTCTCCAGGGCTCTTCTGTCTGCATCCTTGAGCCTGCACCCAGCCATTGCCTGAGGGACACACCTGGAGCCCCAGCAGATGCCACCACCCTACAGCCCCTATGACTGGCACACTGGTCTTCTGATTCCCAGAAGGCCAAGGACCTTCTCTTTCACATGCACATCATGGGTCAACCCTGCTGTGCCCGTTTCATAGTTAGGGAAACTGAGGCCCATGTGGGTGGAGATTCTGGGCCCAGACTGGAATTTTCTGCCACTAGCAGGTGCAGGGAGGTGTTCTCCCAGCAGCGGCTGGGGGGCGTGCCCTTCGCTGGGCCCCGGCATCCAGCCGCTGCTGGGCACCTCCATCCCGGGACCTCACGGCCGTCCCACGCCCTCGGGAGGTTAAGGCGGGGGCTCCGTGCCGCTCGGCCCCGCGGTGTCCACCTCCACGCCACGCGCGCCGCGGCTCCGGCCACGCGCACTGTCACCCGCCCGCACCTTGCCCCGGGTCAGCCCTGCGCGTGCCCGCCCTCGGCCAGATCCGCCGTCCCCGCCCACACCGCTGCCTTGCTCCACGCGCGGACCTCGCCGCGCCCCGCACGCCCTTGTCCGTAGCACAGGTGTCCCGCGCAACCGCGCGTCACTCACCGGCTCCCGGCGCTCTGGCAGCCTGGGCCCGGCCCATCGGCAGCGCCCGCCGCGCCCGCCGCAGCCGCTGCACCGTGAACCGGGCGCTGCCCGCCCGCTCGCCCGCAGCCCGCCGCGATCCCGCGCGCAGCCAGCCCGTGCGCCTGGCCGGAGCCGTGCGGAGCCCCCTCGCGGCAGCAGGGAGAAGCGCGGGTGGAGCCGCCCGAGTCCGCGCTAAGCAGCGCTGCCCGCTGCCCTCCCAGTCGGCTCCGCATGCCGCCTTGCCCATCAAGCCTCTTTTCTGCTCCCAGCCCTCGAGGTCGGGGTCAAATGTCCAGGCCTGCGCTTGGGACCCGCCCCCCAATGGGGTTCGCCTCCCTCGGGCTAAAACTGCCGCTATGGTACCCTCTCCAGCCTGCTCCCTGAGGCCTCTGCACTCAGACTGCCCCCTGGACAGACCTCTTCACTTGACCAGCTTCTGGCATCCTGAAATCCAGGTCACACTTGCCTCGAAGCTGAGTCCTGGCCTCTCCTACAATGGCCACTGAACTTTGGGTGGTCTATTTCCTTGAGTCCTACCAAAGGGGTGGTGAAGACCGCGGACACCCTCCTCCCTGTAGTGAGGGACATCGCAGAGAATCAGCCGTGTTTCATGGCTCTAGGGACACTGGGGTGCTAGAAAGATAAAGGGGGGTGCGACAATTTTAAATGAAAAGAAGGAGCGTCCGCAGGACTTTGTGACCTTCTGCCCTGACTCCATTCAGGTGTGTCTCACTGTGGAGGTCAGGGCGTCTGTCTTCTGCTTCAGTAGGACCTGCCTGATGAACTGTGGCAGAAACCCAACCAATCCACTCAAGCAGGGTTTATTGGCTAGTAAAACATAAAGAAAAAAATCAAACTATGTTGATTTCTGGAGTAGTTAAATCATGGACTTTGAATCTTTTGTGGGGAGAGGGATAGGAGCCAAGGCGGAAGGGAGCAGGGCCGAAGTAGCCGCTTGAATCCGGTGAAGAACTGGACCTTGTCCTTGGGTGTGACCCTAGGAACAAATTTAGACCCAGCTCTGCCTGAAGCACTCCAGCAGGAGGTGATGGTGCATCCCCAGCTGTACTGGCCTTAGCTCCTAAGAAGCCCGTCCAGACGGCATCTCCCATTCACAGGGTCTGGACCACAAAAGTTCTCCCACAGGGTTGTCACTGAGAGGGGATGGGAGGGAGAGGCATGCATCGGGAACCAGTGAAGTGGGGGTGCAGAGGACAGCTGAGATGTTCAGACCCTAATAAGGTCCCTGGAATGGGAAGATCCAAGGAAGGGCTGTTTCCAAGAGAAAACCCCCAGGGCTTGGTGGTCCAGGGCAGAACATGAGTGGAGTGGGGGCTTCCAGGTTGGTGCGGGAGTGTGGGGCAAGTTTCCCAGGATGGGTGTTGGGTAGCTGGTGGTCATGGGGTTTGCTGAGGAGCCCTTTCCCAGCAGGTGGTGAGACTGTGTGGCCAAAGGAGATCTTAGGGGATTCCTGGAGGTGGCTGGACTAGCGGGTGCAGTCTGGTTTGGGTCCCTGGGGGTAAAAGGAGGCCCCTGGGTTTCAGTGTCTGTAGACATCCTATGTGACCTCAGCAGCGATGAGCCTTACCATAGATGCATCAGGTGACTCAGGAAAGAGGCTGACAACCTGCAAGGTGGCCAAGCAGGATCACCAACAGAATGCAAGAACAGAGAGGACAGAACTTTGGGTTCCAGCGAAGGCATTTTATTAGCAGAGCCCATAAACTGTTCATTCATGGGTCTCATGAAAGTTCTCCAAAGTTACTACAAAGGCAGAGCATTAGGAGAAAGTCACTCTACAGTCAGCCACTAGGAGGTGTGTGTGTGTGTGTGTGTGTGTGTGTGTGTGTGTGTGTGTATGTGTGTGTGAGTGAGTCCCGTTGTTTACAAACCAGGATCCTGCCTTTCCACAGCGTCTGAGTGAAGATTGGGGATGTGGAGGAAGAGAGAATGCCAGTATGTGTATATATGTACAGTATGAGCACACACATGGTAAGTATATGCTCTGTGTGATTCATGGTGGTGTTCTATACATGCATGCAGAATATATGTTGTAATATGTATGCAGTATATGGTGCATTTGCATGTATATTATGTGTATGGCCAGAGGTAGCATGGGTAGCATTGTGTGTGTGTGTGTGTGTGTGTGTGTGTGTGTGTGTGTGTGTGTGTGATATGCATGCGGAGTAAGTGTGGGTCTGGGTGTAGGTGTGGTGGGTTTGCAGTACTATCATGAGGCTGGTCTTCAAATAAAGGATGGTGTCACAGATGGGACTCCTGGCAATGGAACCTGAGATAAAACTGAAGGCTGCTGAGGTGGAAGGAGATTCCAGGGAGCCAGGGCTGGAGCAGGGAAGGAGGGACAGCTCATAAAGGATGCATTGTTAGGATGGTGCCCATTACAGTCAGCTAAAGCCTGTCTTCCTGGAGACCTTGTGGGAACTGTGTTTAATGCAGGCGGTGTAGATTACAGAGGGTACAAAACCTGCCTGCTCCAAAATACCTATTGGAACACTCAGATTCTTGTGGGTCCTGCATTAAACCCAGAGGTCACCTCCCTCCTCTACCACACAAAGTCATAGGCAGCACCTTTTCCAGTTTGTGCATATGTCTGAAGTTGACTTGCAGAGTCAGGGTCAGAGCAGCCCCTCTGGGCCATGGCTATTTGCACATCTATGGCTATAAGTAGACACAGAAGCACAGAGTCCTAAGGCCTCTTTCATACTACAGAAGCCCTGACTCTTTGAAGTAAGCAAGGCTGACTACCTCTTACTATGCTTTGACCAAGAAGTGTTCCCCACTAGGTCGGACTCTGGTCCCCAGCTGCTGGTGCTGTCTCGGAGGCTGTGGTATCTGAGGAGGCTGGACGCAGCAGGAGGAAGTACAGCCCTGGGGCATTCCTTTGCAGGTTGTTGTAGGACCCGAGTCTGCTCTCCCTCTGTCTGCTGTGAGGTGAAGTTCCTCATCACACACTCCTGCCATGATGACGCTCTGTCCAAGGACATGGGACAAAGTGACTGAAACCACGAACTGAAAATAAGTGATCCCTTCACTTATTTTGTTGTTGTCGGGTACTTGCTCACGATAACGAGAACACTGACTACGAGAAGTATTTGCTGTTGCTGGACCTGATGATGTGGTCTTTAGACCTTCGGAAGCGGTTGTGGGAGACATTTGAAGACTTTGGCAAAGCAGGCTAGAGAAGTCCTGAAGTGTTGTATGCTTATCTTAATGGGCAGTTCTGGTGGGAACTCGGAAATCAGAACTCCAGTGAGAATGCAGACGGTGAAGAGCAGAGACCAGCGCAAGCACAGTGCTGGGAACTGGACCAAGGCTCATGACAGTCTGCCAAGGAATTTCTCTAAGCATCTCTACATCCTGAGACTTTGTAGGATTTATGAGAGACAGGGTTTAAAGGCAACAAAGCTGACCCCCCTCCTTCTCTCCCTCCATCCCTCCTCCTTTCTTTTTCCTTTTTCTTTCAGAGATGCTGAGGACTGAACTCAAGGCCTTATGCATGTTAAATAAGTACCCTGCCACTGAAATGTATCCATAATCCTTTTTTCTCCCATTAAAAAATTTTTTTGAGATAGAGTCTCACTAAGTTGCTCAGGCTGGTCTTGAACTTTCTTGGTACCCCAGGAGGATCTTAAAGTCACAATCCTCCTGTCTCAGCTCCCTGAGTAGCTGTGGAACCAGGTCTGGCTTTCCAGAGGAAATGTGAAGGAAACACACGTGCAAACTGTGGCATGGTTACTACCAGCTGCTTTTAGCCAGACTTACAAGGAGAATCAGGAGTAAAATATGATTTGAAAATACACAGCGTAGCTGGGCGTGATGGGGCACACTTTTAATGCCAGTACTCAAGAGGTAGAGGCAGACGGATCTCTGCGAGTTCTAGGCCAGCCTGGTCTACATAGTGAGTTCCAGGACAGCCAGAGATACATGGTGAGATCCTGTCTGAAAAAAGAAAAAGGAAGGGAGGGAGGGAGGGAGGGAGGGGGTGGAGGAAGGAAGGAAGGAAGGAAGGAAGGAAGGAAGGAAGGAAGGAAGGAAGGAAGGAGGAAAATGTGAAGTCTGGTCACAGAAAGAAACGTGTTTAAAGTTGAAGACAAGGAGGGTGTTAAAGAGATTGGAGCCATTAAAAATAACCCAAGCACTTGCACCTTGAAGGTTATGGCAGAGACACATTCTGCTCCCTTAAACTCCCCCATCTGTCTGTCTATTCACCTTTCTGTCTGTCTGTCATGAGGTGAACATGCTCCTGCCACTAATAATGTTCTTCCAGGTACACAGGACCATGGAACCATGAACGGAATCCTCAAAACCTTGATCCCAAATAAGCAATTATTCCCTAGAAGTTGTTTGGGCTTTTATTTATTTTGGTGATCCTGTCACAACGCAGAGAGTGACTAGTCCGGTGGCTCTGAACAAGGTCAAATGTTCTGCTTGTGTTCAAAACTAGCCCAGAGCCACACCACTGTCACAGCAAGACTTGTGCCAATCATCTCAAACTGTAGATGCCCTTTGCTCATAATGTAGATGCCCTTTGCTCATAATGTAGATGCCCTTTGCTCATAATGTAGATACCCTTTGCTCATAATGTAGATGCCCTTTGCTCATAATGTAGATGCCCTTTGCTCATAATGTAGATACCCTTTGCTTGTAATGTAGATGCCCTTTGCTCATAATGTAGATGCCCTTTGCTCATAATGTAGATACCCTTTGCTCATAATGACATTAAAAGGCACATAAAAATATCAGGAAAGGAAGGGAGGGGATTGAAGAGAGGAGGAAGAAGAGGAGGGAAAGGTTTCGTGTTTGGGTATTTTTGTGTGTGTTGTGTGAGGTTGGAGTATTGGGGCTAAATTCTCCCTAATGAATGTTCTGAATTCTGAAGCTGTGGGGTGGCCTGCAGGAAGCCTCTCCTCTCAGGCATCCTCTCATTTCCCAGGGCTTGGGAGCCCAGAACTCTGAGGAGGGGACATGAAAATGCAACAGGCAACCCAGTCAAGCCATAGAAGGACAGTGACCTGGCCCTGAAAAGCCACTATCACTTCACCTGATGGGGACCTTTACTACTTTCAAGTCTGGCAGAGCCTGAGAATTCACCTTAGATCTTGACTGGAAGCCACTGACCACCAGACAGAGAAACCACCAGAGACTCTGGAACTTTTGCAGAGGTGAAGCAGCCAAGTTGGAGTCTATGGACCCAGAGTTGCCAAAAGAAGACTTGTAAAAACTAGAGCAAGAAGACTAAGGTGGCTTCTCTTAGCTAATGTCAAGGAGCTGGAGATTTCCATCACACAGACCTGAACTTGGCCAGTGCTTCTGAAGGAAGCAGGTGCTTTCCAGAAGCCCTCCCCACTGGCACCTTTGTCTTAGCAAACATTACCTGAGCCATCTTGAAGGTTTTGGACCCACAACTGTGAGCCGATAAATGGTTGCTCTGAACACGGTATCACATTTGTGGCCATTTGTTATGGCAGCAACAGAAAACTAATACAGCAGTGAAGCTGAACCTAACCCCCTCCACTCTGCGGTCCTGCTCCCATCGGAGAAGCGTGCCCCAAGACACACACAGAAATGCTTAGCACAGCACCATTTGCCACAGCCTTAATCTGGAAATGATCCAAATGCCTATCAGCAAAAAGGATAAGTCAATTATGCTGTCGGATGTGGCAGCAATGGAGAAGGACTTATAACCGTTTCATGACGTGAAGAGAATCAGAAACAGCACCTACCGTACCATGCAAGTAACTCAGCACAGGGAACTGTGTGGTTAGGGGTGGGAGAACGGTGACCTTGAGGGCCTATGACTGCAAAGGGAAAAGGGGGGCGGGGAGAGGAGCGTGACGTTTCATGTGGAGATCTGGAAGGGGGTTCCTGTCTGTACAGGTGGGCTCAGCTTGGAAGACTTTACTAAGCCATCCACTTGAAGCCTGTCCTATTTCTTGTATATATGTTACATTTCAGAGAGAAGGCTGTTTTTAAAATAGCAAACATACCTCTGTTCAAAACAGGCATTTGACATCGTGGAGTTTGTAGTCTGTTAACACCAGGCATATTGTTGTCATGTGTAGATCTAAATACAATGCTGGATTTGAACCAATATGTTTACGTATGCTGGTTCAAATGCTCCGCCTACTGAGCTATACCTCCTCCACTCAAGTCTTTCTTTGACTTAGATAGGGATCTCTGTAGCGATCATGGTGGTGCACACTGTAATCCTAGCACTTGAGGGCTGAGGCAGGAGGTTCATGAGTTCCAGGCCAGCCTGGACTACATAATGCTGTCTCAAAAAAAAAAAAATCAAAGCAGTCTTCAAGGTCAGGTGTGGTCCTCTTGTCATAGTTTTCCCACCCTAACCCACTGGGCATTTATCTCCAGCTGGGGCCAAGGACTGATGCAGTCATTGACCATATCCACTAATGCGAGGTTATCTGGTCGTCAGAGCAGCAGTGGTGGGTCTTGTGTGTGCTTCTGCCTCTAGCCAAGATCCCAAGTAGAGATGCTCAGAGGACATGTGATGGAGATGAATGCATATGTGCACAGTGGGTGGATATGAAGAGGAGATGCTCAGAGGACACGTGATGGAGATGAATGCATGTGTGCACAGTGGGTGGATATGAAGAGGAGATGCTCAGAGGTCATGTGATGGAAATGAATGCATGTGTGCACAAGCAGGTAGATGTGAAGAGGAAATGCTCATAGGACATGTGATGGAGATGAATGCATATGTGCACAGTGGGTGGATATGAAGAGAAGATGCTCAGAGGACACGTGATGGAGATGAATGCATGTGTGCACAGTGGGTGGATATGAAGAGGAGATGCTCAGAGGACATGTGATGGAGATGAATGCATGTGTGCACAGTGGGTGGATATGAAGAGGAGGTGCTCAGAGGACATGTGATGGAGATGAATGCATGTGTGCACAAGTGGGTAGATATGAACAGGCTACAATGGCAGCCTCATCTCATCACCAAGTTTTGCCCTCTTCCAGGAAGACTTATGAGACTTCAGTGTCATGTTTGATAAAGAGGAGGTAGAGAGAGCTCCTCCCTTCCCCTGACTCCACATGTGTGAAGTGATAGTTTCTACCCCTTCTCAGTCCCAACAAGATCTGTTGTCCCCAAGAGGAAGCTCTTTTCTGTGCATTTTAACATTTAAGAAAAAAAAAAGTCCATGTATCTGAACAGCTAAGCCATCCTTGTACTCTGGAAGAAGGCATACAGTCCTGAGTCAGTTCACAACCACGGGAAGGCCATGAAATTTTCTCAACTTCACCCAACTTTGGAATCCAGACAAAATTAGTCTGAAACTGGGTTAGGGAAGCTTCAAGAATCTTCTGTAAAATAGTTTCTCTCTCTCTCTCTCTCTTTTTCTCTCTCTCTCTGGCTTTTGAGACAGGGTTTCTCTGTGTAGCTTTGGTTGACCTGGAACTCGCTCTGTAGATGAGGCTGGCCTCAAACTCACAGAGATCCACCTGCCTCTGCCTCCTGAGTGCTAGGATTAAAGGCGTGCACCACCACCGTCTGGCTTATCTGTTTCTTAATGTTAGTGTGTGTGTGTGTGTGTGTGTGTGTGTGTGTGTGTGTGTACACAAAAAAAAATCTCACTGCCAGAATAGTTTAACTTGGAGAATACTGGGGTTTGGGAGCAGATGGCCCTTGGCTATATTTCATTTTCTTTGATGGTCACTGGTCCATTTGGGTTTTCTGGAAACCATCTAAACACACAGTCTAAGAGCAGGGGCCGGTGTCCACCGTCAGGCTCTGCATGCCCTGGCTTTAGGAATGCTTGCTCTCCTTGTCTGAGTTTACAGATGAAGGTAACAGTATCATTCTCATGGAAGTATTGAGATAGTTAAAAAATGTGGTATGGGGCTGGAGAGATGGCTCAGAGGTTAAGACCACTGATTGTTCTTCCAGAGGTTCTGAGTTCAATTCCCAGCAACCACATGGTAGCTCACAACCATCTGTAATGAAATCTGGTGCCCTCTTCTGGCCTGCAGGCATACATGCAGACAGAATACTGTAAACTAAATAAATAAATCTTTTTTTTTTTTTTAAAGTGGTATGTCTACCCTGCTGTTGCTTCTTGGGCCAATTTCATAACTGCATTTATAAGAAAATGTCTTTGTACGGATGACCACAACTACCAGAAGATTCTAAACATTCTTTCCCCCAGCTGCTTCCAGATGCCACTTTGCATTCTTTTTCGTTTTGTTTTGTTTTGGTTTGGTTTTTCAAGACAGGGTTTCTCTGTAGCTTTGGAGCCTGTCCTGGAACTAGCTCTTATAGACAAGTCTGGCCTCAAACTCACAGAGATCCACCTGCCTCTGCCTCCGGAGTGCTGGGATTAAAGGCTTGTGCCACCAGCGCCCGGCTCACTTTGCATTCTTGCACTCTAGATTTCTCTCTCTTATTCTTGTGGCTTTGATATTTTTTCCTTTTTCCTTTCTAATGTTTGTGTGTGTGTGTTCATGTGTGGGTGGGTGCACATGAATACAGGTATGTGTTCATGTATGTGGAGGCCAGAGAACCTCAAATGTCATTCCACCTTTTTATTTTTGGAGACAGGAACTCACTGTTAGGCCAGATTGACTGGAAACAAGGCTCAGGGAGCTATGTGCCTCCACCTCCCCAGCACCAGGATAACAAGCGGCTGGTACCACACCAGGCCTTTTGTAGTGGGTTCAGAGGACTGAACTTGGGTCTTCATGCTTCAAGCCGAGCACTTTCCTGACTGAGCCATTTTTCACACAGCCCACCTTGCCCTCTCTTCTAGTTTCTTGATCCTTGCGCCTATCTTTATTATTCCTTTTTGCTTGAGTTTGCTCTGTTCATCAGAGCCAATTTCTTAAGTGCTGAACGTATTTTCTGAGATCTGTGGCAAATGCTTGCCAGCCCATGCTGTTTCTGTGAAATTTGGCATTCATACATCTTTCAGGAATTTTTACTCTTTCTTCATAATCCCCTTTTATCTAAAGTGTGAAACCTTACAAATTTATTTTCAATTCTGTTAACATTGTTCTACCAAAAAATCTTATGCCAACTTTGGAGTTTCCTGACGGTCTTCTGTGGACTGAAAGTTGATTTCCCTTTAATTTCCATTGCATGATCAGAAAGCATTTGCCTGGGGGTATAAATATCCCCTATGAGCCCAGTTAAAGACTGACACTCCAAACTTCAAAATCTGTATTCAGCTTTGACCTGTCTGACATTTCTATTGTAAGAGCAGTGTATTCAGATTTTAAACAGAAATTGATGTTTTTCCTATGATAATGTCAATTATTATATACCCAGTTGCCATTATATGGAATATATAAGGGTGGATGCTTTTGTATCTCATATTTTGCTACATTTGTATTTCCTCAGGATCCTTACACATGCTGATCAATTTGCCCAAGCCATCTGTAATTCCTGGTTATAGTAACATTTAATTACAGCCACATTCTCTTTTTTTTGTATTTACTTTTAATTTTCTGTTAACTTCTTCAGTTTCTTTTATTTTTTATGTGTATGAATGTTTTACCTGCATGTATGTCTGTGCATCATGTGTATGCCTGGTGCCCGCAGAGATCAGAAGAGGCTGTCCATCCCCTGGGACTGGAGTTACAGACAGCTGTGAGCTGCCATATAGGCGCTGGGCCAAACTCAGGCCCTCTGGAAGAGCAAGTGTTCTTAACTGTTGAGCCATCTCTCTAGCCCTTTAAAATATCAGGTCTCCAGTTCTGTGACCCTCAATGCTAAGCAGGTCTTTAGCAGGCTCTCACATCCCTCTGGGCTCTCTGCTTCATCTCCACTGCTATCATTGAAGCATGTATCCTTCTGTAACTTTACCCTGAAGTCCTGTGGTCAAAACATGTATTCAAAGGTTCCCGAATGATCCCTTAGATTCCTCATAAAGTATCTGGGTTCTTCAGAGATGTCTCTACAGTTAATGTGGACATGTGCAGCTACATGAATGCTGGTCACACTGAATACCGTATGTATTATCAGCAGATACAAACATGTCTCTGCTTGTAGCTCTGCCTATAAAAATCAGATTTGTATGGCCGGGCGGTGGTGGTGCACACCTTTAATCCCAGCACTTGGGAGGCAGAGGCAGGCGGATCTCTGTGCGTTCGAGGCCAGCCTGGTCTACAAGAGCTAGTTCCAGGACAGGCTCCAAAGCTACAGAGAAACCCTGTCTCGAAAAACCAAAAAAAAAAAAAAAAATCAGATCTGTATACCTTTTGTATATTTTAGTTAACAGACATTAAAAAATCTGGTTGCTAGCCAAGCAGTGGTGGCACACACCTTTAATCCCAGCACTCAGTAGGCAGAGGCAGGTAGATTTCTGTGAGTTCCAGACCAGCCTGGACTACAGAGTGAGTTCTGGAACAGCCAGAACTATAGCACAAAGAAATCTTCTCTTGAAAAACAAAACCAAACAAAAAAAAATCTGGTTGCTTACCAAAAAAATTTTTAAAAATTTAAAAAAAATCAATGGGACATCAATGACTATATATTATTATAAATACATGTGTGTTCATATGTGTGTTATGGGTGTAATTGTGTAAGTAGAGGATAACACACACATGGAAAAATGTTAACATTTGGGGGTCTGTAAAGGATATACAGGAATTCTTTGTTCTATTCTTTCTGCTTTTCTATCAGTCTGAAGTTACTTCAAAATTAATACTTGAAGACTAACGGGATCAATCAACATGGCATAGGAATCAACTTTGGGGGGGCACAGTTGTGGCAGTTTAAGTCTCAGAAGGAATAATGAAATGTTCAGAGAGAAAAGCCAGAAAAGCAGAGTCTCCGGTGAGACCATGCAAGTGGCCTTCACGCTGTGCCCATTTGAACACCAAGGACTACACAGAAAGAGCAAAGCACAAAGGCCATCTTCAGGAAGCAGCCCTCGCTGATACAAACACGTGCTTCCTGACAGCACGTGTCAGCAAGTGACAGTCACCTGGATAGATGAATTGAGGAAGTCACTCTTCCTTAAGGCCCCATGAGATTCCCGCTCACATACAATGATCAGCTAAGGTTGACAGCATGAAAAGTGACAGATGAGGCATCCCCAAGGTAAGCCACGCAGACAATTCTCCCCACAGGAGGAAGAGGTAACTGAGATTGGACTGTCATCCCTCTGTCAAGTGCTCAGCTTTAGTGTCTATGACAGTGGGCCACAGAGATATGCAACGTCTTTGGGTGTGATTTAACACATTATCACTTAAATGTATGATTACCGAAAGATCATGTGAACCTGTCTGAGCTTGAGGTATACCTCCCAGATTCCAGAAAATTGAAGAAAGGGAAAGAAAGGTCAGTGTAACCTTACAGAAGCTGCTACATGTGACTAGAGGGTGAACATCTTACAGGACAACCTGTTTTAACCTGTTTTCTGTTGCTATAACAGAATATACCCAAGATCAGGCAATTTATAGAGAAATGCATTTGGTTCCCAGTTCTGGAAGTTAAGGAGCACTGCTTAGCCTCAGGCGAGGGCCTCTTGCTGGAAGAGAGTACAGTGGAAGTGCAGAAAGGGGATGCAGGTGCATGCTCACCAGAAACACAAAGCAGACCGTGACCTGCTTGGCAACAACCCACCCTTGGGGCACTAACCTAGTCCAATACTTAACTCACTCTCATGAGACCCAACCCAGGTTTAAGAGAACACACCCCATTTCTAAAGAAAGACATTAGTCCCATCATGAGGGCCTCTCAAGATCCAATCACCTCCCACTAGGCTCCCCCTGTTGAAGGCACCGCCACCTCTCAATTCTGGTTATACTGGGGACCAACTTGTCATCACATGAACCTCTGGGACAAACAGTATCCATAACGGTCAGGCTTGGGAGTCAACTTGATGGAATTTGGACCTATCTAGGAGACACATCTCTGGACATGTCACTGAGGGCATTTCCAGAGAGTTGTGACTGAAGAAATAACCATCCTGAAATTGGATGGAGCCGTTCCATTGGCTGTGTATGTATGTGTTCCCCAGACTGAGTAAAAAGAAGAAAAAGAGAAATTGAGTCAAGCCACCAAGCCTTCCCCATGATGACAGACCATACCCTCAAACTCTGAGCCAAAGTAAGTCCCCCTACGTTTGGAAGGTATTTTGTCACAGCAGTGAGGAAAGGGACTAATGTCCGGGCCACATCAAACTGGCACCAAACATTACCTTCACTGGGGATGAGAAAATAAACTTAAGAACACAACAGCTAGAAGCCCGGCATCATCACAGATGCTGACTGGGCTCTGGCTAAAAGGACAAATTATGCTCACAGTGACAAACTTTTGAAGACATGCTCAGTTGGTGCTGGCTCACAGCCGTCTCGCAGGCTCCTGTGATGCTTCTGTTGGCAGAGGTTCTCCCTGGATTCTCAGGGGTCTTTATAAACAAAAGAGAGTGAGGAGTGAGGCTGGTGAACATTCTGGGCCTTGGAAAGGAGCAAGCCTGGTGCTCACTTCTTTATCCGTGGGAAGGTGTGCTAGCTCTCCCCACTTCCTTTTTCACTGCTCTACGGTGGGGATAGAGGTGAAATGATCTTGAATTTCCCTTCCAACTCCAAGACACCAAGACAGAGAACTAAAGCAGGAAATGCTGTCACGATGATCCCTGGGCTTTTAAACCACAGAAGAGTATGTTGTTCCTGGCTTTGAGGCACAGCATGGGACCAGTTCCCAATGGTTCTAAGAGTATCCCTTTTACATCACGTTGACATTTAGCTGCAAGGGATGTAATTCTCCACCCTGCCATCCCATTACTGATGTTGCTGCTGACTGCTGATTCAAAATAACAACAAAAAATATGTATCTAACCTCTACCTTATTGTCAAAGGTAACCTTATGCTTAAATTCACAGGAGCAGACACAGTCTTCAGAATAGTGTTGAGTAGCTGATCACTCACTACTTTTAAATACAAATACACCTACTACAAAAAACAAAACCCCACCAGCACAGATCATCTCAGTTAATAAAACAGCTCTGGAGCTGTCTACATTGAGAGATGGTAGGTCAAGAGAAGAGTTTCCCAACCTAGACCTTAACACCAAAACTGGTGCCAACTATCTGGACAGGTTCTAGTTCTGACAGAGAAAGAAAGCGAGCCTCGGGAGGGAAGCCTGCTACTCCTGTGGTCTGACGTTTCAAGCATCCTCAGTATTTGGAAACAGAGGTGAGATGAGAACGGCTCATTCCGTGCACAAAATTATAAGCATGCAGGCACCATTAAGACACATAAATAGAGGCAGCTTGGCATGCTCTCCTGGTTACAGCTTGTGAGAATAAAACTTCACCAATATTCTGAGCATATTATACAATTTTTAAAGTCAAAACTTACTGCCATTGTTTTGTAAACAGACGCAGAGATTTGCAGAAGATTTTCAGTAACAGAACTAACAGAGCAGTATTCTTACTTGGGATTTGAAAACATTTGTGGATATCTGAAATCACGACACTTCAACATCTATTTGTGTTAAGTTTGTAATCAAAATGGTGATGTGGAAAGATACAGTCAGTCAATTGTCACTTTAAAACACACAGGAATTGGACATGCTGTACATTTCTCTTTTAAAATGTAGTTTGTATTATTTTCCACCAATCAAAACACACATAATATATTTTATTATAAAACATTAGGCAATGTTACTTTTGAGATATGCAATTTGAAAGGTCACACCTTTTTACTACCAGCATGAGACACCGGAGGAGTCACAGCAGAAACCAGACAAACTCATACACCATCAGTATGACTCACACATCACGCAGCCCAGGCTGTTTCTGTTTTAGATGCAGGCCCAGACTGTCAGTAAGGGCCTGTGGAGGGCTTTCTCCTTCTAACACCAGGGCTCTGGGCTTTGTGTTCTCAAGATTAGAGCACAGCCTGGCTCTGACTGCAGGCCTAAAGCTGCGAGGCACTATGCAGCCTGTGTTCCGAGGCCACTCTCCTACCCTGGCTGGACATGTCTGCCCTCCAGACTTGGGCTTCACATGGAAACCCAGATCTGGAAAGGGAAGTCCTTCTACTTTTGGCTGAAAACTAAGCCAACAACAACAACAACAAAAACTAACCTAGTGCAAATTCCAGATAATCATCAATTACCTGGTTTATAAAAATACATGTCCAAAATAGTGACTTCCAGGGTGTGTACAATATAAATTACAAAAATAAAATAGAAAAGATGAAAAAGTTGAGCACATTTTTCAGTTCTTCATCCAACTTCGGCATTTGCCTACAGAGGTCAGTTTGAAACCTTTCGCATTGTCCCAGGACCCTGGCTCAGGAGGGAGGACCCTGAAACTGGGGTGAGGTATTTCTTTGGAGCTCTGTGGCCAGTCATAGGTGCACTTGCCTGATGGAAGAGGGTCTTTGCAGGAGACCCTATCCACACCAGCACAGGCTCCATCCACAACAGGCTCATTGGATATGCAGAGTAAGGGGGGAGCAGAAAGCCACTCTTTGGGGGCACCTTGCTCCAATTACAGGTGACTCTTGTCAGTGGAACTTTGGATGAGCCTCTACCACAGCATGCTCCCTTTACAGTGTAGGGCAGATAATGCAGCTTAAAAGCTCGCTTTCTATATTCCCCTCTTAAAGACAGTTTTAATGAAGTCTTTTAACAGAATGTGCATCAGAGAGAAGACCACTGTAACATGTTTACATATGTATAGTGGTAACATTCATACCTGTGACTTCAGGCTTCCAGGGTCTAAATAACCTGGAGCCATTAACAGGTGTCTCTGCCTCCACCCACCCTAGCACTTCCACTTTGTACCTAAAAATGTCCATACATGATAGAAAGCTAGTCCTTATTTCAAGATTAATTTTGTTCATTAAAAGGTTCCAGTGATCAGACCAACCATTAGGATACAACTGGTGTAGACAGAATCATGTATCAGATGGCACTTTTCATAAAAGTTCTTATCAAATTTCCTCCTAGAACACACTCCATAGCTCCCAAAGTAACTAAACACAAGATATGAATTGTTAACAAAATAAGCTCAAGGGAGAAAACACTCTGAGCACAGGCAGCCAAGGCATGACCATCCCAACTCCATTTCTGCAGCACAGAACACTCAGCATCTTACTAAATCCCAAGTAATTACAGACCAGGATCTGAAAGTATCGATTTCAGGTGAGCAGTTTTAAATCAGAAAATATTCAAGAGTGAATTGCTACTCTCTAGGGTATTTCTTCTTATTCTTCTGAAGAATGTTTCCAGAACATTCATGGATTCTCCTTAAGAAAAGGAAATGCCTCACAAAATGGAAAATGGCAGCAGCAAACAGGCATAGTGGGTGAGCTTGGCCTCCCAAGAGACCAGGTGCTCTTGTTGGGTGTGGCTTCTGTCAGTGAGAAAGACCAGTTAGGAGGTAATGCTGCGCTGCAGAAGTAAAGGCTGTGAGACCCAATCACCTTACACCCTTGAAGAAAGAGAAGGAAACAAAGAAGGTGGGCTCTGGGGAGGGAAGCACTGTCCAGTGGCTGTTCTGGAAAGGCCACTGTCCATTCTAGGCCAACACTAGGCCATAGGTTCAGGAATCTCTGCCACCAGCACTCTATTGAGATGGGTGGTTTGTGAAAAGGAGGATTCTAAATCCATGACCAGAGGACAAAGAAAAAGGAGATGCGTGGGCAGGATTCAAGGTGATGTATGTCTTTAGCAGCACGGAATACAACTGGAAATTTTGTCATGCAGAAAACTGTAAAGTTATCCCACACTGGGCAGTTTAAAGGACACAGAGTGTCTATATAAAGAACTTGGTTTTAGCAGCGGTAATTCTCAGCCCAAAACATCACAAATTTAAGAAAAGCTGTATTTTTATTTATTAAATAAATTTAATTATATTCCTTCTGAAATACAAAATATAGAATAAATCATACCATAAAAGTGGATAAAATATGATAATATGATGGTGGCCAATTAATATACATAAATCTATTTTTTGTGGACAGACACCAAATTACTAAAGAGGATTAAGAGATTATTCTAGAAGCAGAACTACCTGGAAGATTATTTGGCATCTAAATACTGATTCCCAAAGTGCTACATGGGTAAGTTCAAGCAAGCATTTGTGGTCACATGCATACGAGTCCCCACGGTTACACATGAGCTGTCACCACAGACACCACACAACTTGGAAAAGAAACTCATCTATTCTAATTGCTCACCTGAAATGATCTTGAACAAAATTTCTAACAGTGTGGTTTGTACTTTTTCTTCAAACATAGTCTGCCTCATTTTATAGTCTAAGCAGGCAATCCTATTGGAACTGAGCAGGGGCAAGGCATCGTGTTTCATACATGCAGAACATGGAGTTTTTCAATTTGGTTCCATCAACTCCCATGTGCTTCGGGGTCATGGAAGCGAGAGTTCCTTCACAGACAAGCGCACTGTCTCCAATGTATCATCGACAGCCTTCAAGGGGTCCTGTTGAGGCATCGAGACTGCTGTCCGTGTCTGAGGCCAGTGTGTGCTCAGTGGACATGGACGAGATGTCATTGATGGATGACGACTGAGAAGGGGTGGCCTTGCTGCTTACTGCTGCATCTGTGCTAAGAGAACCAAATGGAATAAAACCTGAGGCACAGCGTCCTGCATGCCAGGCACAGGGTGCCAGGCTATTTCTTACTCTGTACTTTGCAGTTTCCTGATCCTAATGATCAACAGAACCAAGAAGCCAGTCAACTATACTTTTGAGCTTCTGGGATTTCCCTTGAGTCCTTTGGTTCGGTTTCCAGTCTTGGCTTTTCCTACAATACTCTCTCTTTCTTTCCTGTAGACAGTGTATATATGGCTACGTATGATCATGATTACATAAAAGATACACCCACTGACTTCAAATAGACCTTAAAAGGAAATGGATTAATTTATCCCACAATTACCACAGGAGACTTAGGCCTGAGTGGGAGTCAAGTGTCATGGGACATTTCATTTATAACAGACACACCTCATCTACAGAAAAAAAAGCATCAGGATTCAAATAAATCTTTTGTGGTAAAAAATGCTTCCTGAAATATACACCTAAAAAAGAAAAAGGTTAGTGCCTGCTATGAATTTTATTTTTGTTTAATGAGTCTAAAAACGTTATTTTAATTTCAAAGGTAAATAAAGTTGTCCTATTTCCTACTACCCATGTGTTAGTGTGGCTTGAGCAAAAATAAAACACGCAGGATCTTAGGTATGCACAAATGTCCATCTTTTTCTAAACTGGATGGGAACAGTGCAAAGAGGACCATACATTTTAAGTCTTCAAATCTAACCTCTTCCTCTCTAAACGGCTGGCAGCAGCTGCTGCAAGTCACAACAGGGATGTCTCAATTGCAGTTAGTTAGGGCCTGCCACCTCAAAAAAATTACTGCATCAAGACATGCAAGAAGGTGGCTATGTCACACCAGGGTGACCCAAGTGGCATTAACACATCATTGCCATTTATAAACATTGAATAGGCAAAATATTAGACAACAAAATTAAAGCAATCACTAACCTGAAGGCTGGTCCTTTACACCATTCTTGCTTCTCTCTTCCCAGTCCATCACTTCTTTGTAAATTAGTTCTTCAAAGAGAAACAGAAGTTAAGATGCTTTCTCGTTTCCCCTGCACCTGAACTCTGCCTCCACATTCCTGGAGCTACCCTGGGGCACCAGGATTTCTCATCTTCCTTTGGCTATCACATAAGTTACTAGAGGCTCGAATAAGCACACTGCAAGCACACACTGTGAGCACTGCCGTGAGTCTGTCATGTGTCGGCTGCCGGCATGCCAGTCTGGAAAGTCTACAGTCAACGCTGACTGTGGCCCTTAGTTTCTAATGACCCTCCTTCTGAATGAAAACTTTCAAGTTTTGTTTGTTAACCAATTTAGTTCACTGTGGCTATGTGGCTGTGTACTAGTGATACATTCTTGCCCATTTTTGGCAATTTCCTTCAAACTAGATTTTAAAACAAAGCTATATGACTTATTAGACAAAGACATGGCCCACGGCTGGGCTCCCCACATCTGCTTAGACAGGCGTCTTTGTAGGGAATATGAGGCCTGAACATTGGGTTTGCCCCCATGAACTCCCATATTATCAAGTCACTTAAGCCACACAGCAGAATGTGACAATGGAAAGTCACATGAAAAGTCCTTGGGTTTCGCCTGAAGCAAACTAAGATGTCACAGACATTCTACTCTAACACTGCTAGAGTCACCTTCTTCCCCAACTGAGAAGTGGGAGGAGAGGACATTAGGGCTTCTGAGTCTCATGGTCCTTCCCAAAATGTTAGTATCAAAAAATAGTGAAAGCAGGTTCTGTAGGACTATGAAAATGTCCTAAGTAAGAATCAAAACACACTTCTTTACCTTTCCACTCTTCAATTGCATGCTCTCTTTCTTCCAATTGGGCATCATAAATTTGAGGTGGTGGCTGAAAATTAAATGAGATGTCAGGTCAATAGCTCAAAACTAATGGGGTATGATGGGTAGATAACACTACTTAGAATGTTTTGAATCTACTTATAACATGGATTTAGTTTAATTAACATGTTGTAAAATTTTTCGTAAGTATATTTTATCAGTTTAAAAAAAAACCAAACAATTAGAGGGTGGTGGTGTTGCATGCCTTTAATCCCAGCACTCAGGAGACAGAGGCAGAAGGATCTATGTGAGTTTGAGGCCAGCCTGGTCTACAAGAACTAGTTCTAGGACAGGCACCAAAGCTACACAGAGAAACCCTGTCTCGAAAAACCAAAAAAAAAAAAAAAATCAAACAACTAGAGTTAACCAAAAAGCAAGCTACAAATAACAAACCTCAATAATCATATAACCTCAAGATGCTCTGCAGACATAGCACACAGGCAGCCTGAGGTTTCCAGGGATAAGGGTGAGTGAGGTCTGGTACTTTCTTAGGACACACTTTAGTTTACAATTCTTTCTGACAGAACACCCATGCCCAAGCCACAAGTCTATGAATGTAACATTTCACAACTGGCTATTCATAAATCCAACTATTCTGATACAATGTCAAAATGGCAGTTAAATCTATACTCAGTACACAGCAGTGTATTCCACAGCTGGCCTGAAGTAAATGCCCCACTGTGTTATTTTACTCATAGCTAAAGATCATTCACATACGAATAAACACATGAGAGGATGAGATGCCTAGATGCTCCTTACTTAGCCTCCCTGATTCAAAGGTCTGAATAAGATGTAAGCAAAGCCCATGGCTTAGTGTCAGGTATAAAGCAGATGCTTCATGAATTATTATTACATATCAGCTTTATAAACATTAAGGCCAACCAATCACCACAGCACACTCATGTGCACTCCTGAGTACTCAATTCTGCAGCAACAGCCCTAGCAGCAAGTGCCCCCCAGGGTACCGACCTAGACTTTAGATAGTACTTGTTCTGTTTCTAAAGTCAGGGCCCTGACCTGCTATCCTCATGTAGCTGGACTAACAGACAGTGGGCCCTGGATAGAAAAGTAGTAAGCCCTCTATACAGACATCTTTTCCAAACAGACACTTACCGCTTCTGCTTCAGCAGGATCATACCAAACAGTAATATATGGGTGACGCAAGGCTTCATCCACAGAGATCCGCTTGTCGGGATCAATCACTAACATTTTCGATAACAGATCTCTGGCTTGACTCGCTAGGGTGCAAACAAATGACGTACTTACATTGCTACCATGGAAAAGAGGAAACCACACAATAGAAAACCGAATGTGAGAGTGGAGGGTACAGAGATACACTGACTTTAGGAAAAGCTTAAGGGGTTCAAGATCAATATAGCTCACAACCTTTAACAGTCCAATGGCCACTATTACAGACCAGGCTTTTGTCATGTGAGGTAGAGGCACTACAGGTGGCAGCCTCAGACCAGTGTTCAGATGACCTGAAGCTATGAGGCCACAGCAGAGAAGACAGCAAAAGGCTCTCTCATTATGGTGCTGCCGGGGTGTGGACATAAAGTGCCATGAGCACTGTGTGCTGATGTAAGAACCTTCACAGCACCCACAGTCACAGGGTGCTGTGTGCTGATGTAAGGACCTTCACAGCACCCACAGTCACAGGGCACTGTGTGCTAATGTAAGGACCTTCACAGCACCCACAGTCACAGGGCGCTGTGTGCTGATGTAAGGACCTTCACAGCACCCACAGTCACAGGGTGCTGTGTGCTGATGTAAGAACCTTCACAGCACCCACAGTTCAAACGGTAGAGAGAAAAATGCAGAATAAAAAAATGCCTTACTTTTTATTTTGTCTCGCTCAGATTCTGATGGAAATATCCAATCTGGAAAGAGCTCTTCAAATTTGATTCCAGGGTATTTTGGCCTGTTTTCCACATAATTCCTCACGGTTGGCTGAAGTTTCTTCATGAACTCTGCGGATGGTGTTCCTAGCTGTTCAATAACTTTATTCCATTGATCAATATCTAAGGATTCTCTTGAGGAAAATACAACTGAAATGCTTCATAGTCAAAATACATATAGTACCATCATGCAAAGGAAAATTATATTCATATCTATGGACAAGTAACTAGGCCACCCCACAGGATCAGCAAAAACATTTTAGAATATTTAAATGAGGTTTGAGTTTCTAAATTACTTAACTAAAACTCTTATTTTCTGCATCTTAAAAACTATGATCATGGTTCATTAAATCAACATAATCTATATGTTTTCTGTTATAATTCAAAATAAAATTATGACAAAAATGATTCAGCCTATGATATAAATGGTAAAAAATGAAATAAATATTACATAAGCAAACTGAAATCAATTTTCATACTAAAGCTCCCTTGGACTCACAAGTCTCTAAAGGAGAGAAAAACTGAAGAGACCACCTGACCTCTCTCACAGCTGGGCAGCAGAGCCTGTGAGACAGGCTGACCAAGGGAAGCATGGAGAGGGAAGGGGCAGGGGCCCAGGCTCTGGTCTTTCCTGCAGACCACACTCCCTCCTGAAAGTGCCTTAGACAATGATGCTTTCAGAGGCCATTCTGTTTCACCTGGCACCAGCCCAGCCCTTCAACATCTAATGTGTGGTTTCTTCCTTTCAGCGTACATGACCTGGGTTTCAGAGTCAGTGTGTACTACCCTCCTCTCAAGGTTGCTGGAGTCAGTCCTCTTCAGGAGCACTTCCTCACTTGTACGTGCAGGTGACACCAGCGTTGCCTAGCTCTCAGGGTGCTTGTGAGGCTTAGGGTGATTGGGACAATGTTTGTGAAAGTGATGCTGAAGCTGTACACAGTCACACGAGACAACGCAAGCTATGAAATCACATGAGCAGAAGTTTGGAAAGTGACAGCTTCCTCAGAACATGCACTTATACCATTGGAACGCCACACAAACTCAGCCTTCCAGTGTTGCTGTGGAGGACCTACTCAGGAAATGGGTCAGAAGGTGAAATCCTGAGTGCCCCCTTTTTCTCTTTTCACACACTTTAACAAACTGGGATTATACACATATTTTATTTAGTTGCTTGGCCAAAACCAGGAAACCTGGTTCATGTTATCCCTCTCTCCATATACTTTTAACACCTCTTCTTCATACTCATTCCTCACTATGAAGACTAATCCTAAGAGTGACGTGATGCCCCCACCTCCATATCTCTGTGCCACTTACTACTGGGAACCATCTGGGCTTCTGGCTAAAAGCCAAGCCCACCTACCTCCTTCTCCCTACTAAAGGACAAGTGTCTCTTATTTCTTGCAGCCCCACCCCCAACAAGATCTCTACTGGAACCTTCTGTCATCATTCAGACATGACGCTCTCTTCCAAGTTAACAACAACCACTTTCCTGGGACACCCTAACTTGATGCTGATACCTGTGCCTAATTTTCACCCCTTGTCTTCTCCTAACACCCTCTCATCAGGCTTCCCTCCAGCCATTGAGAACGGTTAAGTTACCATTAGGTTGCCAGGGGCAAACACTACACCCAGGGGTCAGTTCTGAGTCCTTTCTCCTTTTCCTTAGTCATTGACCCTTTGTTCATCTCTTCAATGCTTAGCGCCAGCTCAAGGTTTCAGTGCTATCAACAGACCAATGATTTCCACATTTCTTTCTTTATTCCAAATCTTTACCTTGAATTGCACACTTATAGATTAGATACTCCCGAGTTCACAAAGTCATTTGAAGGTTATACTCTCAGAGTAGCCTCCAGGACCAACCCACTGGCCTAGTGTGAGCCCTCACCATCTTTTTCTGGGTGACAAACAGCCTCTGCAGTGTCTCCTGTTTTTACTGTCCTCTAGTCAGCGTGGCAGTGAGCCTTTTATACCCTCACTTGGATGAAACACCTAGAAATGGGCAGGTGCTCAATATATGTATACCTGGATTAGTGCTACAGGGTCATTTTGATAGACAGCAGGGAGGCAGCATGGGGTGGGAATGGAGTTTACCTGGGAAACCATGGTGGGCCTTCTGGGAAGATGGAACACAGGTCTTTCATTTAAAAAAAAAAAAAAAAAGGAAGCTATGGCCCTAGGTGTCTCCAGGATGCACAGATGCATGGGGAACCGTCTGAACTTGGGCTTCAGGTAGGCAGGCTGAAGAGTTTTCATTCTCAGAAGCCACAGTTACTTTTCTGCCAGCATCACAGGCAAACCTCTAGAGAACCTCAACTTGGTTTCTGGAGTTTCTATATCACCCAAATTTTCAACCTAATCTTTGAAAAAGTGAGCAAAACTTCCTTTAGAAAATGATATTAATTTCTGTGCGACTTTAAAGCACTTTAGGTGTCCTTCTATATAAAACATCAGCTCTTGTAACATATACATAAAGTACTTTTCATTTTTTGTTTTGTTTTATTTTGGTTTGGTTTTTCTGTGTAGCCCTGGCTGTCCTTAAATTTAGACCAGGCTGACCTTAAACTTACAGAGATCCACCTGGCTCAGTCTCCCAAGTGCTGGGATTAAAGGCGTGTGCCACCACCGCCCAGCAGGAAAAGTAATTCTTAATGGAAAAAAAAGGTAGAAAACAAGTAAGAACTGGCACAAATTTAATCTTATCTACCACTTATAGCCCATCACAAGTCCACATGGTATTCCTAAGTCACCGACTTCAGAATACCTCAACTTTCCTTAGTTGATTTTACTTGTAAAATAAAGACTTATTTATAACTTGGAACAGATAAATCCAAGGTAAAGTTATGGGGAAAACGTCAGAGAAATTATTAGAGCAAAATAAAATGCTATATTTAATTTTGCATATTTTGTAACTTATCATGAGGAAAATGTAAAGAACAATAAATATAAAATGAGTGGAATAAAGTATTTCATCTTAAGCGTATGTTGTGAGGAATTCATATTTTAAGAATGTTGTCCTCATGAAATTATAAAAACGAAAGCACTTTCTGTGAAGCAGACACACTCTAAACCCTGACTGCAGAGCCTGCTCCCTTGAACTATGGGTCTGCTACCAGACAGAGGTCACTACAAGCTTTCACAACAAACACAAAATCAAAGGCCAATGAAAATATGAGGGTTAGAACACAAATGGAAAGGTACACATGAAGACGCACGCTAGTGTAAAGAACGTGAAAGATGGAAGCGCACAAAGGGAGAGAGCTAGCGCCGCTGTGCTGTTTGCTTCCTTTACCCTCCACACTATACAACTTGCTGACCATGGCATGAGTCATCTTTTGTGTTTAAATTTACCTTCCCCAGTGTGTCACAGATACCCTGCTACCTGGAGTCTTGAGAAATGTCTATAAAATGTCAACAAAGCAACAAATGTGAAAGTGTGATATATTGATCCTGACACGATTTTCATCTAACCGTTTCACCTACGTCTGCATAGTCTGCTGCAGCTCTGATATCATACCAGTAACTAACAAAATCATATGACTTAAATAACACATGCATGTTAGCCTATTTAATTTAGAATGCACCTCTTCCAGTTAATGGAATGAACTAATTTATAAAATAGTATTTCCACTTAAATACCAGAATATATTTATCAAAGATAAATAATTTTATACATCCAGCTATTTTGATAAAGAGCTAGTATGACTGCTTTAGCTTAGAAGTCTTTACAAAACTGTCACAGGTATTTGAGTGAAAAGAAGAAAATGCAAAACTGAACCACTTGGTCTGTGACACTGATTTAACAAATGTAACAAAGGCCCCCTGAGAACACAGTCTGCATCCCAACAGTTCCTTCTGAGCATTCAGTTCAGTAGGTAGGCGCAACCATGCTGCCCTTGGCATGGAAATCATGGCCAGGGTCAAGGTCCTGGGGAAGGATACGGTCAGTGCCTTGGAATATCACACAACCTTTCACCAGCTCTCCCATGATGCAACCCACTGACCAGATATCAACTGAAAATAAAATGAAATGATAAAATTATGAAGTGTCATGAACAAAACAAAAGTGAGGAAAAAGGAATTCTAACAGTGTAGTAGACACACAAACATGGAAAGTAAGTGGCTAGCTAAGGGTGAACTTTTTACACATTATGATGATTGCTGATCTCTACTTTAGCCTTCAGTTTGCAGCAATCTGTGGTTTTAGTGCCAATACTTTACAGCTTAAAAACAAAACAAAAAAAGGAACAAACAAACAAAAAAACCAGACACAGAAAGTGCCAATGAACATGAAATTCTCAGGGCCACACCCCCCAGCCCACCCCAGCCTCTATGGCCGAGGGCTGGTCTCTCCCTGTGAAGGATACAGTCTCTTCCTGGGAACAGGACTTTGTGGAGGACCATTTCTGCCATGATGCACCCGACAGACCAGATGTCCACTACCAAATACCAGGTGGTTAAAAAAACAGCCAGAGAGCCTTGCATCTCTGTTTCTAAACCACCTCCCAATCACGGGTAGCCCCAGTAAACACTCATCAGGCGGAACTTTTGTAAAATCCTAATACCGAATCTGAATGATCATTTTCTAAACTGCCACAAGAGAAAGGCAGCAGCCAATAAGGAAAGGCTGGACTCGGGGCAAGGCCTTGTTTGAACATGGTTCTGAGGTGCCTGTCCTGGTTGGGGTCAAGCATGGGGGTTGGCTAAATCTTTTGCCTCAGTCATGGAAGGAAGAGCTAAACACAGGCAGCTACTAGAGGGCACTGTGCCTCTCAGAGCAAGCTACAAAGTATCTACATAAACTCACAGTCAAACTTATCTCAAAAGACTTCAGTGAGTTTCCACTGTTGTTTTTTCTGTTACTCTTATGTTATAATCACACACACTTGTTAAAAGTTGACACTGCTAGAGCAAGGGAAGTTTTGATGTCAAAAACATCAGCTTTACATGAAAGAAAACACAGTTCATTATTCCATTCACATTAAAGCTAAAAAAAAAAAAAAAAAAAAAAGGAAGTAGTAAAACCAGTCTACAATGTTGGCAACCAGGGGACACAGGTCCCAGGGCTGCAGGCCATGTGGGTGTGCTACACACTCAGTACTGCACTTCTGCAAGCACACGCTACTCTAATCACAAGTAAAATATTTCAAGACCAGCATAGTAGCAGCCTTTAACTCCAGCATTCAGGAGGCAGAGGCAGACAGAGTTCTATGAGTTTGAGGACGGCCAGAGTTGGGGGGAAAAAAAAAGATTTTGACAAATGGAAATACAAAATAAATGATTTCTTATCTGTGGAGTACAGGCATCTATATACAGCACAGTGCTCACACTGTATCTCACATGGTCCTTGAGTGATGACGGGAGCACTACTTTACTGTTTAGTGCCTGTAGTCCTAACTGTACTTACCATTCTCTTTGTAGCCCATGCCCAGGATGACTTCTGGAGCGCGATAGTAGCGCGTCACTACATAGGGAGTCATCATAAAATTGGTGCAGGCTGTCCGTGCCAGGCCAAAGTCAAGGATCTTGAGAGTACAGTCTGATTTTACTACAATGTTGCTAGGCTTCAAATCCTAGAAGACAAATAGTTTAGCTATTTAAATGAATCACAGCATACTAAATACACAATTTACACTGGCAATTCAAGCATGGAAGAATGGGAAGGAGGGAGATAGAATGGCATCACGGGGACCAAACACATCAGATGGCCTCTCACTACCACTTGCTTCTTTGCTCAAAACCTGAGAGCCTGCAAGTCTCTTATCATCGTGGGGTGACATTTGCACATAACCTACACATAGCCTCTAGGATCCTCTTATCTCATTTCTAAATGACTATAATACCTAAAACAATGTTATTGTTTAGGAATAATTAGACACAAAAAAGTCTGTATGTGTTCATACAGATGAAACTTTTGTTTTCCAAATACTTCTGATCTGCAGTCAGCTGAATCCATGGATGTAGAACTTTGGGTAGTAGTCCTTGACATCTAGGCTGCATGAGCAAGGATTGTTGCAACAGCCCTGCTTCTAACAAAGACAAACAAATATGGCACTGGAAACCACTCAACAGTGAAAGCCTTCATCTGTCAAAGGAGCCTTAGAGAATGGGGAAACAGGCCCTAATCTAAAAACTATAGTGATGGGAACAGTTTTCCACTTCACTGCCATCTGCTGGACAACTAGGATAATAAAAATACAGCTCTGGATGTGTCAGGACACCTCGTGCTCTGTGCAAGGTGTGAGAGGCAACTGATGCCTGCCAAAGAAGTAAGTGAAAAGGTCACTGAGGTTCCCCAGCTCTCCCCACACCCACAGCCTTCACAATACAGTCAGCATCTCAAAACTCAACTATCTAGTGACTTGAAAGTCACATTTTCAGTGCCAAGGTGGCAGCATCAGTTCTGCCCCTTTAAATCTTGAGGACCATCCAAAACACAGAAAATAAAAAACATAAGTAAAGAGAGGAGGATAGTTGACCCATAGGTCATGCTAGACCTGCAGAGGGTCATGGGAATGGTTAGTACAACATGGCCACCATAGGGGTGGCTAACAGAAAGACCCAAAATAGGTAAGAACAGAAAAGCTGGCTCTGTGTGTGTGTGTGTGTGTGTGTGTGTGTGTGTGTGTGTGTGTGTGTGTGTGAGAGAGAGAGAGAGAGAGAGAGAGAGGGAGAGAGAGAGAGAGAGAAACCCCGGCTTAACCACTACTATTACTTGTTCAACTCTCAAATACAGAACCACAAACTGAAGAGATGTCCTAGGAAGGAGAACCCTATACATCATGACAAGTGTTTACTGTCTGGATTTCCTTGGTCCTTGCTCATAAGTAACAAAGCCATTTATTCAGGAGGCAGCATAGTGGGAAATGGGAATGAATAGAAACTTTGGGGATGACTGCGTACAAATTCTAAGTGTATGCTGAGCTGGAAGACCCTAAGTAGACACCTCCTCTACTTGGGGGAGTTTGGTGAAGGCCAGGGAGTAACTGGAGTCTGAATCAAATCCCCTCAGATGTTAGGGTAGAGATGGAGAGTTAACACAGACCTGGGGAAACTGCAAGAGAGCATCACCATCTATCCCATACAAGTGGGAATGATTTCTCACCCCTGCTTGCAATCAGCAGGAGGAATGCATCGGCATAATCGACATGCCATCCCCAAGGTCTTACTACTCCACTTTTGTATCTACTGAGCCAGGACAGAAACTGCAACCATATGTAGTGGTCACAGCCATCCTCCAGGATCCATGTAGTGTCTTCAAGGACCAGAGAAGTAAATTATACTGAATCATAAGAAGGACCCCGATTCCTGCATCCCTGAGACTTTAATGGTGGTATTAATAATGTCTATCTGTCTCTACACTCAGAAGGTGCAGTGATTCTCTTGAGCTGTGTGCTAATGAGGTAACTTCAGGTGTCTATCTGGCTTTCCCCATATTTGTAGCTCTTACCTTACAAGTCAAAGAACCAATGTACAGGTTGCTTGTTATTAGAGGCAAAGATAGGCAGACATTTGTGTAAAGCTTTGTACAGGACTAAACAAACTAAAAGGGAACCCAGAGAATAGGAAAATTAATGCACTGAATAATAAAATACTTCAAAATTTTTACACTCAGAGATGACAGAGCACACAGGCAACAAGCACAAAAACTACTGAAAGATTTTCAAAGAGATGTGCTGACTAAAATATTTCTGAGAAAGAATAAGTAAAGACTGAAGAAACTCAGATTTCTTAGATGTTGACAGCATGTGCTTCCCAGACTGAAAAGCCACATGCTCGGTGCAGTTAGTAAGGAAAGGTCCACACAGAGAAAGAGTACAAAAAACTATCTTAAAGTTTCCAAAGATGAATGCAGGACACTTACAAAGAAGCAGTAAAAAGAGCATGAGAAAGCTCCAGAGATGCTTACAATACCTCACTGTGTTGGGTACCATGTCCACTACTGCAGGTGACTGATTTGTAACTAAGAACCCACATCTTACCCACACTATTAACCTTTGCCAGAAAAAAATCTGCGGCCTCACTTTCCCTCCTGCATACTTTGTGTGTGTGTGAGCATACATGTTATGGCACACATGTAGAAATCAGAGGTTAATTTACAGGAGTCAGTTCTCCACTTCTACCATGTGAAGACTGGATTTCACTCCAGAGACTGAACCTGGGTTATCAGGTTGATGGAAGGTACCTTTACTCACTGAACCATCTTGATGGTTCCCCACATAGTATTTTAAGCAGTTATTGGAAGACACAGTCCACCCAAAGAAGGGAGTAACAGAGACGGAGAGAATGGAAGTCAGGAAGTATGGAATCCAACATGGGAGGGAAGTGGAAAAAAAGTGTTAGGGGAGACTCAGGGGTACCCCTGCATTAGGTATTTGTGCAGTAGTCCAGAAGGAAGCAAGCCTGAAGATCCAGCATTGACTGAAATGTGCAAGCATGAGGTTCTGAGTTTGATCCACAGCACCATGTAAAAATCTGATATGACAGTGAATATTTGTAATCCAGCACTGGGAAGGAGAGAGCCAGATCTCTGGGGCTCATCCCAGTGAGACCCAAAAAACAAGATGGGCAGTTCCTGAGGAACCATACCTCAGGTGGACCTCTGAGCCTCTACAGACAGACATACATTTCCAAACACATGAACATGAATAACATGAGGACACATATAACATATAGTCCTAACCCCCTTAAAACAAGCAAACACACAACTCAGACAAATAGAGGATAAGTATTAACTCCAGGAACAAAATATTGAAGGGGAAAGAAATATAATCAAAGTATTATGTAAGGCTCAGCTTTGAAAAACTTTCATATGATTACGAAGATATAAAATACCACAGACTCAAACAGAGTCAAATTCTAACTAAAGTGGAAGGGCAGGGGAAGAAACAGTTAGAGGGATGAGGGCTGGATTTTTGGATGAGGATTACATCACTATCTTATGTCCCAAACTGAAAAGGGCCAGTGAGATCTAAACACACTGCCCTGAGACATGGAAATGAATTTGTTGAATATGGAATTCAGGAAAAGAACTAAAACTTGGGCTGGTTATATAGCTCAGTGGTGAAGTGCTTACTTAGCATGCACAAGGCTCCAGTTCCATCTCTGGCACCACATCCAAAACAAAACAATCTGAAATACTTCTAAAGGAAGACAGAAATAGAAGCAAGGAGAAGAGGGGATCGGGTTTTCATGAACTTTTATATAACTATTTGATCTTTGATGAAAGTACAAATGCAAACCAACCAATTTGGTCAGCAAGTTACACTATTCTGTCAAGAGGATTCCAACTTTGAAAACTGTCAGCCAATGATGGACGTGTGTGCAGGCAGGCCTGCACTGGTGCAGATGGACAGAGAAGCATCTGTGCAAAGCTGAAAGGAGATGTAGGCTGCTACTGTGGGCCATCTCCAGGGGGGCTGCAGGGCTGGCAGAGGCTTTCATTTTTCCAAAGTTTGTGAATTATATAAAGTAAAAGTGGTAAGGGTGAGGGATAAAACTTCACCTTTTGCCATGTTTCACTCTAAAAACTTTCAATAAGTAAAATTTCTGTTTATTGTGAAACCATTTTTGTTTCTTCAAGACAGAGTCTTGCCATATGGCTTAAGCTGTCCCTGAACTTATGACTCTCCTGTCTTAACATCTGAGTTCTGGCATTACAGGTAGTGACAAATCAATTTAACAACAAAACTGAAGGTATGTATCTCCGTGTGAGATGCCGTTTAGAGGAAGGGGATCAGCACTGCTTACACTGGACAGTTGGCACTCTGAAGCTAACTTGGGCTCCTCACCCAGAGGCCTGTCATCCAGTTTAATGAACCTGTGCATTTAAAATCAATGCTGGTTTCAGTATTGGTATGTCAACGTACCTGTATATCTGAAACATCTCCTCAATGGCAGTTCATACCTTTCCCAAGTAGACACAGAAGTGAGTATATGAAGCAGGAGTATACAAGGGATCCAGAAGGAACTGGTAAGATATGGTGGATGTGTTGGGCAGGGAACAAGGTGACCACAGAACATTTTCTCAGGTCGCCATGGGCTCCAAACACTGTGCTAAGCAAAACATATACTTCTTTGGACCCTGTTTCACCTGCTTGTAGGCAGGAATGTTGTCCCTCAGTTAAAGGGCCAAATATTCCATGAAAAGGTAAGTACATGTCACAGTCTCATGAAGTTTCCAGGAACTGGGAACATTCTTCCTTCCCTTACCTCTGATTTCAGGGGGAGAAACAAGTAAGGGAAAACATTTCCCCTCCAAAAATTAATACAGCTTGTGAATCTGGGAAATTATAATAAAGCATACATTTCATTAAAGGTGTATTTAGAGGGCTGAAGACATAGTTCAGTCTATGCCTCATTTGAACAGGATCCTAAGTTCCATCCTCAGCACCACACAGAGGCAATATATTTAAGAGACATTAAGAATACCTTTGGGATGTGGGTGGATGGAGAGATGGCTCAGTGATTAAGAGCACTTACTGCTCTTCCAAAGGACCATGTTTTGGAACCTGACACATGGCAGCTCATAACCATCTATAACTCTAGTTCCAGGAGACCTGGTGCCTTTTCATGGCCTCCATTCATGCATGTGGTACAAAATATCCATACACACAAAATAAAGTGAATACACCTTTTTTGAAAAACGTCTTCTATAAGACAGAAGAAAACAGGATTGTACTTTATAGGCATCATATTGTTGGTGGAAAATTCAGTATCTTAAATAAAACTGAAAAGGATGCCTTAAGTTATTTAGAGGTCTGGGGGAATTTTCTAGAAATAGAACGGTTCACTGGAAATGTTTTAGTTACTATTTTAAAAGTGAACTTTGCCATCATAATGTCTATCACTTGGAACAACCACTTGGTGGCAGCAAAGGCTACACTTTGAATAACAACTTGGTTGTGGATGTGCACAAGGGAGTGAAATGCTGACCCCCAACATAGGCCTTTGGACGCAGTATGTAGGAAGGCTCAGGTCTCTGCATTCCCAGGTGGGAGGGCAGGCATGGGGATACACCCTGGGAGGCTTCTGTTCAGTGGCCTGTGCTAGACCCAACCTTTCTTGGTGCCTAACTGATCAGAAAGAATTCTGCCCAATGCTCTGTTTCTGTATCTCATCATGGTTTCCCTGCAGAAGGGGACTTCTTACTGTTGGAACAAAAAGTCTGGAGGCAGTCTATACAAAAGAAGCCTAGAAGCAGTTAAGAGAAAGCTGTGATATTCCCAGTAAAATCCCAATCATGGTCTCTGCTCCTTGTCTCATGCAACATGTTGAGTATCTTTTAAAATTATTTTTAATGATACATGTACGTGGGGAGTCTGTACACACGTGTGCAGGAGCCCTGGAGGCCAAAAGTGGGCCTCAGGTCCTCTAGAGCAGACAGTTGCTAACTGTCTGACCTGGGTTCTGGGAACCAAACTTAAGTTCTCTGGAAGGGCAGCAAGTCCTCTTAACCTCTGAGCCAGGTCTCTAGTACCAGGTATTTTTAAAATTCTATCATAATTTTCTGTTTATACAGCAGTACAAATTTAAAAAAAAAAAAAAACCTTATAAAAGCAGCTCAGAGTATCAATCACATTATCTCTCCAGCCTTTACATTTCAAGTCTTGACAGTAACAACACCATTATGTTCCTTGGCCATTGGCTTTCTCCTGCCCCAAATCTAATTTTCTTGCTCATTAAAAAGGAAGTTTCAAATATGGCAAGAATATTAACAATAGTTTGAAATAGGGTCATTGGTTTTTGGAGTTCTTTCCTATTCTTGTAGTTTTTCTGTAAGTTTTAAGTTACCACAAAGTAAAAAGTTAAAACAGAAAACCAAAACTGTTCTGTGATAGGGTGGCTGCCCATCTCTGTGTCTATAGTGGCTGAAGTATATGAGGCTTGGGTAAAACAGGGTTGGTCTGAACAGTGTTTTAAACAGTATGTTCCATAGTTTAACTTGTATTTTCAAAGTACCAAATTTAAGAAAAAACGTTCTTAGGGATGGGGAAATGGATTGATGGGTAAGAATGCTTTTATACAAGCATGGGGACCAGAGTTCAAATCCCCAGTGCCTCCATAAAAGGCTCGATGTGATTATAGATGTAATGTAAGTCCAACACTGTGGGGCTGGGGAGAAATGAAATCAGGAGAATCCCTGGGCTTGCTGGCCACAAGCCTCCCTCCAAGAAATAAGGCCAAGACTGAACACCTGATATCCTCCTCTGGCCTCTAAACACATGTAAATAAGTGTGCACTCACACACATGCACATATACCACACACACACTCACATTCTCACACAAAAATATTAAGTTCTTTTGTTAATTAGATGACTGTGACAACAAATGGTGATTATTTTTAAAATAAAGTTATTATGTGCTTACTTACTCTGTGAATTATACCAGCTGAATGTAGATGCTTAATGCCACAGAGCATCTGGTAGAGAAGGTATGACATTCTTTCGTGATCCAGTTCCATATGAATAACCTGACATAAGTTAGCATCCATTAATTCCATAACCAAGTACCTGAATATTCAAAAGAGACCAACCATATTCATTAATATTTTAAAATCCCTTCATGATTGTTAGATCACAATTATTATGAGACAGTAGTAACGGGATATAATTACTGCACAGCACAAGTAAAAACACAAGGTGTTTCCCTTTGTAAAATTTCCCAAAGAACACACAAACAACTAACTTACCCAATGTCTTTCTTTGAAATTTTAAATGAAACAACTTTTATATCACATAACAATCTTATACAAACTTTTCTACTTTTATTTTTTAATCTACCTGTCTGTCTATCCATCCACCTTACCTATCTTCTATCTGATCATCCTTCCATTATCTACACTGTGCTGCTACAGAGTCCTTGATCTTTAACAACACATGACTCTGGTAGGGCTGCTGATGGGAAGTTCTACTACATAGGGGTAAATGGGAACTCTGAACTCTGAACTTCCTGCTCAGGTTCTTTATGTATCTGGACTGCTCAAAAAAATGAAAATTTTTTTGTTCGTTTGGAGACAGAGTTTCTCTGTGTAGTCCTGGCTGTCTTGGAATTCACCCTGTAAACAGGCTGCCCTCAAACTCACAGAGATCTATCTGCCTCTGCCACCCAGGTGCTGGGATCAAGGGTATTCTCCACCATCTCCTGGCTGAAATGTATTCTTCAAAACTGAATATAAAACAATAAACAGAAAACTTTCAAGTTCACGGTCCACAGTCAGCACATGCCTTTAAATCTAGGCCTCTCTTCTGAACCCAGGATCTTTCCCATCTACCCACTTCACCATTCCACGTGAATAGGCAACAGACATCTCTAAATGTCTAAAACTATACTCCTGATTCTACCTGCTCACCACCCTGTCTAGTCCTCTTACAACTCTCCTCACCTCAGTTGCGAGCCTTCATGTGTGGCTTTCCAATCCTCTCACATTGAGCTGTCAGCAGATCCTATGCCTCACCTTCAAATAGCTTTCGTGTTCAATCTCATGCCTTCACCCTGTTACCCACTTGAACCACTCACATGAATTGCTGTGATGCCTCCTCATACTAACTAGGTTTTTCTTGTTCCTACCTCTCACAGTGGATTCTCAGCTCCTTCCCCACCCCAAAAATTGCTCTTTTAAAACATGTCAGGTGAGATCACTGGTCTGCTGGAAATCTCATTCTGACTCCTTTCCTATCTGCATGCCACTTCTCTAAGCCCACCCTCTCTGCCCTGTGTGCTTCCCCACTCCAGCCACATAGGCCTCTTGCTGGTAGCAGTACATACCAGCTATGTTCCATTGTTGCTCCTTCGCTCTGGCTATTCCTTCATTCTCAATTACACCTCGTCCCAGTATCTGTAGGACAAACTCCTCACCTCACCCAAGCCTTTCTCCTAATGCCACCACCTCACCTCAGTCTTTCCTCCATCTACCCCACGATGGTGAATTATAGAAGGCCACTTGCCTAGGTCAAGGAAGACTGCAGTGGTAAAGCCTTATGTGAGGTGTGTCTTGGAGGGTGTTTGGAGCAGTAACTATCTTGTGAGTCTAAATGTACTAAGTAAGGAAGCATAGTGCTCAATGTGTATGAACACTATCCAACTGAGCAAGACCCAGGAAGAGCAAATCTAGAGAACGGAGGAATCTCTTCTCTGAGAGCTGAGACAGACTTTCCCCATTGTTTTACAATCAAAATGCTAGGGCTTATATCAAAATGAAAATGCTAGCGACTCCCTGAGTTCTCAGGCTTTCAGCCTCAGGCTAAAAGCTACACCACTGGTCTTGAGCTTGCAAATGGTCTACTGTTTCACAAATAACAATCACTAACT
The DNA here is from genome assembly GCA_004026605.1 of Ondatra zibethicus. Lineage (NCBI taxonomy): Eukaryota > Metazoa > Chordata > Mammalia > Rodentia > Cricetidae > Ondatra > Ondatra zibethicus. The sequence goes on along the minus strand of PVIU01000605.1, from coordinate 141,861 downwards.
CTAAATTTTCAATCTGATGCAAAAGATACTTACACATCTTGAAATTCTTCTAGAGTTTTTTGTGGTGTGAACACATTTAACAAGCTAATTATCTGCAAAGAGAAAATTCATTATAATTTAATATGTCAGATGGATTATAAAATTAAGTTGAACACTAAAATGTATTAAAAGATGGAAAAGTAATGGCAGAACTCAATATTTATCATTACTATGGCTATAACCAAAGCATTCTAGTAGAAAGCATTGGAAAACTTAACCATCTATTGAAAGATGTGCTTTAGTAGAATCATTCATGCCCCCAGTAACTTAATCATTACTATAGAATTTACATATGTATAAAAGAGTAAAAATAATGGTTGGAAGCACACTAAAATAAAGTACTATGCTAACTCTGGAAAGTTAAATTCTATGTACAACTTTCTGAAAGTTTTAAATATGAAGGCTGAGCTTGTACTTTATGGTCAAGAAGATAAGGCTCTATGGCCTTATGTTCCCTTGAGAGGGCTAAAGGCAGACCTCACTGCTCACTCCTTATAGCAAGCTCTGTGCTTGCAAACCACGTTTCAAGTACACACCTTCAATCATTTCACATGAACTAGAGAAAGGTGAATTACTCTTACACACACTGTGGGAAGGGAAAGAAAGCTGAATCCACCTTTCAGTCTTGGGAAACAAACTGGAACAAAGTATAAAGCAAACAATATGAGCAAACATTTCTATTGTTCGGGTATAATAAAATCTTTTCTAAGCATGACAGGAAACTTAGGATATTTAACTACATAGAAACAAAACAAAATTCAACAACAAAAAAATTAGCATGACTAAAGAAACATATGAAGTCAAATGTTAAAATGGGGAGAAGAATAGTTGAAGCTGGGCATGGGTGGCATGTCACATGTAATTTTAGAAAACATGCCACCCATGTCCAGCTTTAACTGTTTCCATCCCATTTTTTTCATTTGAAGAATATATGAGTTTGAATCTAGCTACAGAGTGCAAGGCTACTCTGGACTACACAGCAAAATCCAAGAATGAAAAAGGTTAATAACTTTGATGCATAAACCACCTATAAATAAATTTAAAAGACACCAAACAGTTTCAGAGAAAAATAGAGCCACAACCATGAAAAATCAAATTTTCGATGAAATAAAAACTAGTTGGAGCTCATGAGATGGCTCAGTTAAGAATGAGTCCAGACTCCCAGCACCCATATAAATGTCAATGGGAATGGTGGCCCACTGTACTGTAATCTCAGAGCTCAGAAAATGGAGCCCTGGAGCAAGCTGGCTAGCTATATCACCCAACTGGCAAGCTCTAGGTTCAAGTGAAACATCTTGCCTCAGCATACTAGGTGGAGAGTAATTCATGAAGACCCATGACATCAACCACACCCACGGCAGAGCTGCACATACAGTATGCCATACACATGCAAATATTCACACACAGAGAGACACACACACCCATAAACATATAGAAAGAAAATGCAACCTCACAGATAAAAATAAGATTATTTGTCATGTATCAGACTGGCAAAGAGAAAAACCAAACCAGTACTACATAGTGCTGGGGGAATCCAAAGTAAAATATGCCCTCAGAAGACTTTCATCAAAGTATAAATTGACCGTCTTCCTTGACATCAGTTTGTCAGCATGTACAAAAACCAGAATTGTACATATTGTTTGACCAGCAATCCTGGCCAAGAACTTACCTGGATATATATGCCAAGTACTATGAATAAGGGTATTCTTTGCAACATGGCTTCTAACAGAAAAAGAAAAACTAGAAATAATCTACCCAACGACATGATTTGTGTCTTAGTTTGCTTCCTATGGCTGTTATAAAACACTGTAACCAAACCTGGGGAAAAGACCGTTTATTTCCAGCTTACACTTTATAATCTATCATGAAAGGAACTCAGAGCAAGAACTCAAGGAAGGAACCTGGTGCAGGAACTAAAGCTGAGACCCTGGAAGAACACTGCTTTTTGGCTTGTTTGATTTGTTTTTTAAAATATAGTCCAGGAGCATTGGACTTTCCCACATCAATCATTAACCAAGAAATGCCTCAAAGACAAGCCTATAGGCCAATATGATGATGACATATTTTCAATTGAGGTTCCCTTTTCCCAGATGATGTTAGCTTGTGTCAAGGTAACAAAAATACTAACCAGCACAATTTATTAACCAAATCATTATATATCTGTATATGCAACCATTTAAAAATGTGCTACAGCTGCGTTCATTAAAGTGTATGAAACTTACCAACATTACAGGGGCGGGTGGGAAGAATAGCAAAACTGATCTTATTTATACATATGTGATCATACATACACAAGCATTTTCACTAAAATGTTCATGCTAGTGAACGAACTGTGGCTGAAGGGCCCAGGGAGTTTTGCTTTCTAACTTATATTACTTGAAATTTTAAAAATAATAAACATATATTTTTGTAAATTGACAAAAATTAAGTAAGTAAAATAAAACATACACTGAACAAACTAAAACCAACTCAAGCCACAGATCCAAATGGAGACCAGGGAGATGGCTCAGTGGTAGAATGCTTGCCTTGTGTATGTTAATGTCTTGGTTTCAATCCCCAGCTTCCCTCAATGTAAAAAAAAAAAAAAGTGACAAAAGAATGAACTGATCTTAGTTGCATACTTAATATCATAAAACAGATAGATCTAGCACAGATGCTGAAACAAAGGGAACATATAGAGTTTGGTATAATCTTAAACAGTCTCTGTTCATCTAAAACTGGACAGAGATGTCGTGAACTGATTGTCCAAACCTCCTTCAGAGGCAAAAGAAATAGACGGCTCAGTGAGAAAAGGCACTTGTTGCAATGACTGCTGATGACTGACCTCAGCTGTACCCCAGGGTCCCATATGGTGGGAGAAAGAGAACTGATTCTGGTAAACTGCCCTCTGACCTCCAAAGTGAGCAGTGGATTTCCCTCCCCACAATAACTAAATGTAATAAAGAATATATTTTAATTTTACCAATAAAATTTAAGCTCTTTTATATTGTACTAGCTGGTTTTATGTGTCAATTTGACACAAGTTAAGAGTCAAAGGAAGGAGCAGGGCGGTGGTGGTGCACGCCTTTAATCCTAGCAGAGGCAGGCAGATCTCTGTGAGTTCAAGGCCAGCCTGGTCTACAAGAGCTAGTTCTAGGACAGGCTCCAAAAGCTACAGAGAAACCCTGTCTCGAAAAACCAAAACCAAAACAAAACAAAAAACAAGAGTCAGGAAGGAGCCTCAATTGAAGAAATGTCTCAGCAAGATCCAACTGTAGGGCATTTTCTCATTTAGTGATCAGTGGGGAGGGCCCAGTCCATGGTAGGTGGTACCATCCTTGGGCTGCTGGCCCTGGGTTCTATAAGAAGATGGGCTGAGCAAGTCATGGGAAGCAAGTCAGTAAGCAGCTCCCTTCTGCAGTAGCTCCTCCCTCCAGGATCTTGCCCTGTTCCTGTCTTGACTTCCTTTAGAGATGAACAGCTGAAGTGTAAGCCAAATAAACCCTTTCCTCCCCAACTTGTTTTGTTGTTACAGTGTTTCATCCCAGCAATAGAAATCCTAATTAAGACATACAGTTTTTCTCATCGTTAGTTAATTTTCAGTCTGCTAAAATCAAAGCACATAGAAGGAGCACCTATAACTTACATTTTTATGATTGACACACTTTAAGAGGACGAGCTCACGATAAGCTCTCTTTGCATGCGTTTGGTTCTGGAAAGGACGGCTTAACTTCTTGACAGCAACATTTATTCCAAGAACTGTATCAAAAGCAGCACTATAATTAGGAAATATAATAAACATTCTATTAAAATGGCCTTTGAAAATAGCAAAGGAGAATATACATTCAATGCATTATCTTACAAAGCAAATAACAGACAAGGAGAAATGTTTCTGTTTTCCCCCAGTCAAGCCTTATGTACCTATGGAAAGTGAAGTGGCTGAGCTGGCAGGACAGACTAACAGTCCCCCTTCAACCAAAGGCACCACGCCTTTCAGCTACAGTTCTAGCAGGATTCAGCAATTCTCTGTATATTGAATTTTCAATTAGCTAAGATTAGCATGTTAATAGAACCAGGTAACTTAATCCAAAGTATGTAACACAGGTCAAGGAATGAAATTTTCAGTTTAAACATATCAAGAAATTGAAAACTTCCCTGTTATTACTGATGAAAATGCCAGTATATTTTGGAGTATCAGAGTAGATTCTGTGGTTGAGCTCATGGAAGGAATTTAATAAATCTAAGTTTTGACTGATTATGCTTTCCCAGGCCAAAGAATCTAAATAGACACAGAAGCCCAAGTCTCGGCTCATGGTAAATTCCCAGAATACAAAGTACCAGTATAAAGCACTTGCTATATATAAAATTCTGCAGGAAACACTGCCTCCTTTTATCGTAAGAGAAAACCTAAAGCTTCAGTTTCCAGCTCTCACATTCCTTCATGGAATTTAGTTTTCTCAAGAAATTGGATTTAAAAAAAAGTGGTAAGATGACACATTTTCAGGTTTCATCTAGTAGTATACAGTGTCATCGGTGTGAGGCCTTCTGATGGCTCAACGGGGGCTCAGAGCTGCTAACAACCTGCGAGCCCAGGCATCCTTTCAAGCCCTGCTTGTGTTTTTCTCTCTACTTTGTAATATTGCTTACTTTTACTCCTTTCTGTTAATAATACTTTCTGCTGCACAACTTTAACTTAATTCAACCTATTTTTAAGTTAAAGGCTGTGCATGGTAGAACTGGCTAAGGAGAACCACTACATCATAGGTAAGCCCACATACTCACAGGCAAATTTACTACTCATATGAATATAGGATGATGAAGAAAATCTATTGTGAGAGAAGTCATTAATGTCTCTGTGTGTATGTGTATGCTTGTATGTATGTATTCCTTAGATTCACCTTTCTGATCTCAAAAGGTTTTGTCTGAATTTTCAGACAAACAGGTGTTATGACTGAGTTCAAGGGTTCTACAGAATAACATGGTGTCTTCAGTAATAACACTACTATATTGTGCTGTTTTTTATTTACTTTCTTTTTCTTCTTTTGAGTCAAGGTCTCTCAATGTAGTCCTGAAACTTGCTATGTAAAGCATGCTGGCCTTGAACTCAGAGATCTGCTTACCCCTGCCTCCAGAGCACTGGGATTAAAGGCATGCACTATCATACCCTACTTGTACTGTATTCTTGAAAATTGCTGAGAGTAGATGTTAAGTGTTCTTACTGCAGAAAACATGTGAGACATGTATATTAGCTGAATTTAGCTATTCTATAATGTATATGTATTTTGAAACGCTATGTATAGATGTATGCATGCATGTATGTATGTAAGTACTGGCCAGGTTTTTCTTTTTTTTTTCTTTTTTTTTTTTTTTTTTGCTTGACATAGAGTCATTTTGGAAGGGGGAATCTCAATTGGAAAATGCCCTCTACAGACTGGCCTGTGGGGCATTTTCTTGATTAATGACTGCTTAATTGATATGGGAGGCCCAGCCCATTGTGGTGGCATAAGAAAACAAACTTGAGGAAGCCAGGAAGAGCAAGCCAATAAGCAGAACTCTCCATGGCCTCTGCTTCAGTTCCTGCCCTGACTTCTCTGGATGATGAACTACAAGCTGTAAGATGAATAAATCCTTTCGTCCTTTATGTTGTCTTTGATCATGGTGTTTTATCACAGCAATAAAAACCTATCTAAATAAAATAAACATATATACCTAGGTCAATTAAACCTTTTTTGATGTATAAAATGAGTCAAATGGACTAATTCTAAGCACTTGGAGCCAGGCTTCTCCACTCCTGTTCTAGCTCTAGAAACAATGACCTTCAGCTATTCATGCTTTCTGTTCTTGTGCTCACCTTTAACTAAAAGGTACAGACACTTCCTAGTATGAAACAGAGGGTTTAGGTACTTACTTGGCACCTCCAATCCCTCCCAGCTTTGTCCTAATGGTATTTCAGGGTTTTCTTCGTACGGGGGTTAACACACCTTATCTCATTCTTTCTCCACAATATAAGGTGACTATTATCCTCCACCCTGCTTTCTTCCATCTCTCTATCTTCCTTTCTCTCCCTCCAAACCCTTGTCTTAAACACTCAAGCTTGCTAAGCATCTTTATTTTAAACTAAGCTAAGCCTCCATGTTGCTTCTCCCAGCTATCTATAAACACAGACAACCAACAGGACAGTACATATACACATGCAAATACTACTAGTTGCAGAGCTAGGATTATGCTTCATTTTCCAAAGATCACACAATCTTTGCTGCCAATTACACACCCAAAATTACAATGTCTGCTTTATGGGGGTCAGATAGGTTCTCTGTCCTTCCAGCTTATCAGCTGCTTGAACAACCTGCCCTTCTGTTTTTTATGTGGACCATGCCTCTCTCTATACTTCTTTCCACAAGTTTCTAATAAACAACTGTTTTCTGAGAGAAAAAAAGCTCATCTCTCAAAGCCTATCACTGGTACCATGCCCTACCACTCAGACATCTATGCTTGGAAATCGATCCATCCTTTGAAGGCATCTCAAAACCTGCTTCACAGAACTTATCCTGCAATTCCATTTTTGGCCTCTTGTATTTAACTGCCTTCCTGTAATACATATTCTCGTGTTGTATTAATTGTTGAAGTCTGTCCTTAAAGAATGTTCTCAGACAACATAAACTGAAGATAAATGATCTTACTCTGCCCTCATCTTTGGCTGACAGTCGGTCTTTTAAGCTGAAAACCAATTTTCTCTCAGAACATTAAGGCTTTCCAGCTTTGGGAGCTGCTGGGAGAAAAGGGAGGCTTTTCTCTGACAGTCACTCCTTTGCTTCATTTTGTTTTCTGTTCCTCTGCTCAATGATATATCACAGAGAGCCATGCTCTTCTGTTGGTGCCCCCAAAAGTCCCCTTAACAACCCCTCCTAATTGTTATAATTTTTGCCCACCAAAGACAAAAATAACTTCCGAGTTTCTTTTTTCTTTCTTACTTTATTTAACTTTTTGTTATTTTGAGACAAGGTCTCTCTACATAGTCCTGGCTGTCCTGGAACTCACTGTGTAGACCAGGTTTTCTGGTCTTGAACTCAGAGATCCTCTGCTTCTGCCTCCCAAGTGCTAGAATTAAAGGTGTGTACTACCAAGTCTGGCCTAATTTCTGACTTTTATGACAATCATTTTCTTGCTTTCACAAACTCAATATGTGCCCTTATGTGCATCTCTATGGCTTATTTTTGCCTGTTTTTTAGAAGTCTCTGATGTCACTCAGCACTGTGTTTATGACTTACCCACTAGTCTGAGTACTGTAATTCACTCTGTCGTTGCTGTCATATTCCTACTTTAGTTATTTTCAGTTTTCAAGTGATGATAAGATTCACTGCCATTGACATTCATGTGTGTGGCTCCATTCCCCCAAGCAAGCATCTCTGACATGCACATAGTCAAGTGGGAATGCACAGATTCTATTTTAATAGATAAAGCCAGACTGTCTTCCAACATGGTTTCATCAATGTTTATGTCCATTAGCAGTATGCCAAGAGTCCATGTCTGAGAGCTGTACGTGAGTATCTTCACCATCACTTGGTATCATGAACAACTTGCTTTTTACCCTCTGGGCTGAGTGTATTTCACCATGTTTTAATTTGCATTCTCTGATGAACAATGGCTATCAGATAATACATGTTGAGTTATTTTAAACCATTAATCTTGCAGTAATTAATTATGAAGCAATAAAAACTAACACATCTCTCTTCTGTATCCCTACTCTGGTCTCTGAGGCTTCATCTGGGTATTTTCTGCTGATGGTTTTTCCATATCAGCCATTCTCTCTTCAGTTACATCTAATAGTTGTAAGCGCTTTCTTTAAGTTTGTAATTCAGTTACCATAGCTTTCACTTTCACTTCTGTAAAATCCACTTAGCTCTCTTTTTTGAAGTTCTTGTTCTTCCACTCAAGTTTTCATCTCATCTTTTATCATCTTGAACACAGTACCCCAGCTATTTAAATTTTGGATCCAATGATGCTGGGACCACTTGCTGACCTGACCCTTCTATCTTATCTCCTTGTAGGTCTAGACATTTTTACTGTGTTAAGACCCTGTGTTTATAGGGCTGCTGTAGAAATACTCTAAGATAACGCTGTCATCCTTCAGAACTGACATTTGCTTCTACTGAGCACGTGGGGCACTGACAGTTCAGACTCTCCTCTGTGAAAGGTGACGTGGGGCACTGACAGTTCAGATTCTCCTCTGTGAAGGGTGACATCCGGGTGCTGAGTGGCAGTGCCTCACTCAAGTTAGCCCCATTACTTCTAGGGGGTAGCCTTTTAAGGGCCCCAAAACAAAGCAGGGGAAGTTTTCTCTCAGAGGCCCTGTTAGAAGAAAGCCTCAGGATCTAATTCCTACTCTCTAGCCACAAGGACAGTTCCAACAGTCCCTTTCAGAATTTAAATGATCCCAAGAAACAGTCAGCCCAAACGCTGGGCTTCCTATACTAGGCTTGACTGATGTGACACTGGTTCTTCAGGAACTTACCAGCTCTCTAGGGGAAAACACTGACCCTGGAGGACAGAATGGAAATGCTGGTGGCAAACTGGAATCTGTTTCATAAATGTGTTTTAACATTCCTGGCTTTAGCCTCCTCCCCACTGTGGTCTGTGGTAGAAAGGCTTCCTTTCTTGTTACAATCAGCACTATGCTTACTCTCACCTCCTCTGCAGTATTATCTGGATCAAGACCCTCAACTTAGTTTAATGTTGCAGAAATTTATCACAATTTTTTTGTTCACGGATTATTGTCATTCTCTTTTGTCTGGCTCTTTGATTTACCATCTGAAGTCAGAAGTTTCAAGCCATCATTTCAAAGGTAAAAATATGAAAACTCATAAAAACATAGTGGGCTGCCCAAGGTCACAAAGAACTTCAGCTGAGGATCTGCACAGGGTTCAGAAGCCAAGTCTCCTATCTCAGTCATTCTGGGCTTCACACCAAGAACCTCCTTATCAAAAACATGTTATTTTGGACATTATTTAAGGTTTGCTTATATTAATAGAGATAAATAAGACCATTTAAAGACAGATGAGTGTTCATGCTTACAGAAAGCTGGAAGGAAAGCATGCAGATCTATCTATACTCATTATTTTGCATTAAGGTTGTAACTGTTACTCCTAAGAACTGCCACACCCAATATCAAAAACTTAAGGAAAGGGATAAGCATGTCATAGAATCAAAGGTTTACATTTTGGGCTGAGCAACTTAGGATTTTGGAAGGAGAAAGGAAAAGTATACACTAAATCAAGTCAACATTATAATAACTTCGTAGGTATTTATGCTCTAAAATGGTAACATTTAAAAACTTATTTCCTAATAAGTTCTTCTAAGAAATAAAAACATAGAAACAAATCAAATAAACCAACAACTGTAAAGACAATTCAGAACAGTGGGTGGGTTTTGGAATGCCACTCAACAACAGAGGCTTGCCCAGCACATCTGCATCAGCCTGATGGCACTGCCAACAAAAGCAAAAGTAAAATTAGGGTCAGAATATTCTATCTTGGCTCCAGCCATTACACTTAACTCTGCAGGTCACTGTGGTTTCCATGCACATCTGACCATAGGTATTTACAATGGTCTAGTTTAACAAAACTAACTGGTTTAGAAACCACACAGTAGTGCTAAGACATTTTATTTCTCAAAACTGTAAAACTACACTTGCTTCTTCTACATAAGCTTCCAGTGTTGCTCTTGTGGCTACTGAATGGCCACAGCTATTGATTTAAAACAACACAAATTTCTTATTTTACACTTTAGAAGTCCAAAATTAGTCCTAAGGTCATTAAGGTCAGTTGAGCTATGATCCTCATGGAGGTTCTGGGAAGACTCTATTTCCTTCCTTTTTCCAACTTGTAGAGGCTTCCTGCATTCCTGTCCCACAGCACTCCACACTCTGTGATCACATTTCCTTCTCTGACCAAGACATTCCCGACTCCCTTTTTCAGAGCAACTTCTCATCACACCGACCCACCTGGCCAATGCTCCCACTGCAAGATCATTGATTTGTTGCTTTGTTTTTCAGATGGGGTCTCACTCTGTAGCCCAGGATGGTCTTGAACTCACTATATGGCCCAGCCTGATCTGCCACTTACAGTAATCCTTCTGCTTTCAGGACTTGAATGTTAAGATCATTAATTTCATCAAGTCTGCGAAGTTCCTTTTGTCCTGTAAGGTCACCCATTCACAGGACTCCAGGGTTAGGATGTAGCTATCTTTGAGGAAGCATTATTCTGCCCATTGCATCCCCAAGGGTTCACTGATGGACAGCTTTAAAGTACAAGTAGAATAATAACAAAAAGAACTGTCAGTTAGTTACAAAATCAAAGTGTATGTACATATGCACATATGTATACATGGGTGTATATATATGTATACATGCATGTGTGCACATGTGTAAGTATGTGTGTGCATAGGTATACCTGTGCATGTACAAATACATATACATGTATGTATACACATATGTGTGCACATATGCATATGTTGTGTATATATGTACATATGTATTGTGAATGCATATAATAGATGATTTTGGTGCTGGCAAGAAACCCAGGTACTTCCATATACTAGACAAGCAGTCTACCACTGAACTTCCTCTCTAGCCCTAAACAGTTCTTGAATGTAATCATCTCAATTGTCCTATGGCGATGAATATAATTTATTAAGAATTTCTAAAGAGGTATTTAATGAATATTGATTTGTTCGTTATTATGAAGATTTTAAGTAGAGATTAAGTCACAATCCTGGTCATACAAAAAGTATCAGAGATTCAAGTTATCAAGCTTTAGCTAAATGTAGTAAGGTCCCAAGAGACCAACAGGTGGTTTAGACCCAGCTCTATCCTAAAACCCATGGGACAGAGAAAGGTCAATGAGCTAGTCCTCAACTGCACCACATATACAGTCATGGCAGAACCCATGTGATTATATAATATATACTATTCATTTCACTTTTAACCTTCAAAAACAAGTCAATAATAGGCCAAGTGAATAAATGAAACCCATATTTAATATGTATGCTCTATCCACCCTATAAAGCAAACTCCCCCAAGATAATTCATGTTCTCCCTTTTTCCACCCTCTTGTCAAATTACTGTCTATTTACAAATCAAGTAAACACTCATAACTTCCTATCACCATGTCTTCTTACCTGAGTCATCCACTGACTTTAAAACCTTTCTTGTCACAAGGGGTTTAAGTCTGGTTTGACTGTCTCCAGAGTAAATTCAAAATCTCAGTGCTCCAAAATTGAAGAAGCCTTTTGAGCATTGCCATGGTGCTCAGAGTGCTGGATTTTGGAGCATTTCAGATTTCAGATTTTGGGATTAGAGATGCCCACCAATAAATACAAATATTGAAAAGTGTTACAAAAATCTAAACCCAGAAATACTTCAGCTTCTGAGCAGCTCAGATAAAGGACATTCTGTCTGCACTAATGCTCGCTATCACTTGGAAGTTAGGACCCCGCTGCGTGCGCACAGCTGGCACTCCTTCCATGCAGCACCGTCTCTGAGCACCAGGGCCCCAGTTGCCTACACTGAGGAAAACAGCCAGCTTTCCCAATCAGAGTCTCTGCAGTACAGCATTAGCTGAAGCCCACTGATGATGCTATGCTCAGCGTCTTCACAGGAAAACCCAAGCCCTCCTCCCAGAATGCTTAGGAGAGGTCTTTCATTTTCAATCCTCTTTGCCTACCAGCTGATAACATTAATGTTTTATTAATGTTTGGGGGTAAAAAAAGCTTTGTCCAGAAAACTATGGTCTAAAGTTTGAGGTGCTGATAACGGTAGTCTAGAAAACATGTGAGAAACGTTACCTTTGTCTGGCCAGTGACGTCGCAGCAGCTGACTGTCTTACCATGCAAGAGCCTAAGGTTCAGGGTCAAACTAATGGTTCTGATGTCCTGGGCTGGACACATAGTTGAAGAGAGACACCAAAGAAGAGACGGCCAGCCCAACCCCTCACACAGCAGCCCTTCCTGGTTAATCCATGGTGTGATAATGATACTGCCTGGCCTCATCCTGCCAATGAATGGCAAGGCACTGCATGATGGCCCCTGGAAATGAATAGGAGTGATTGGGAATAAAAGGAGGAGGGGGGAGAAGGTGGCCATGATGAAGAAATGAATAAAACGCCAAATTCCTGTTATACTTCACTGTTATACCAACTATTCTGATATCATAATGACAGGGCAAATGAAAAGAAAAAAAAGAGAAACCAATAAATAAATAAATAAAACCAACAACAAAGCAAAAAAAAAATTGAGTCTGTAACCTACAAATGACTACATATAACTACAGCAAGGATTGATTTAGTTTAGCTCAAAATCTAATCTGCAACGGGGGTATTTTTTAATCAGTGCTTCTAAACTCTGATTTAGTTTTACTTTTTACTAAAGATTTAGTCTATGCTATTAGAACACCTAGACTTACCAAACAATTCCTTGCGCTCCAGAGCCGATTGGTTTCAATTGCTGGTAACGTTTTAGGACAGTGAAAGTTGAGTCTGCCACTTGCACGCTGTAAAACTGACCATCACTTTTACTGTCACTCATGATGTAGTGTCATACAGTATTCCAAAGAGCTGGTACCTTCGTCAGAGCCTGAAGAGGAAGACAGAATGAACTGAGAGTTAAGCAAGAGGCACATACCAAAATAAATAAATAAATAAAGACATTTTATTTATTTGATGGTATAAGACCATCAAAGGAAAGAATTAAAAAAAAATTTTCTAACATTTATTTATGTATCTGGGTGTTTTGTCTGCATGCATGTATGTGCATGGACAGCTGTAAGCCAGTACGTGGGTACTAGGAATGGAACCCAGGTCCTTTGGGAGAGCAGCCAGTGCTCTTAACTGTTGAGCCACCTCTCTAGCCACATTTTTTTTTAAAGATTTATTTATTTATTATGTATATAGCATTCTGTCTGGATGTATGCCTGCACACCAGAAGAGGGAGCCAGATCTCATTATAGGTGGTTGTGAGCCATCATGTGGTTGCTGGGAATTAAACTCAGGACCTCTGGAAGAGCAGCCAGTGCTCTTAACCTCTGAGCTATCTCTCCAGCCCCCTCTAGCCACATTTTTAAAGGACTGTATTATAATAAACTATCTTGGGGCTGGGGATGAGGCTCAGCAGTCAAGTGCTAGCATATACAAGGCAATGCGTTCACCTGAAAAACACGTGGCAGTGGGGATGGTGAAAGACCCACCTCTGGAGAAAAGAATGTACACATTATTCCCAGCCATGGTACAACCACTATGTCACGAATGTGTCTCATCCACTTCCTTATTGTGGGAACAGCTTAAGTCTAGAAGTCTTGGCTACAGATGGGAGCATTATTTCAGAATGATTGATTCTAGAATTGCTGCAGACAGCAAGTACTGGTCATCTAAGTGTATGGATTCAAGCTAACATGGTAAATCACAAAGTGAGAGTTATATGCCAAACCAACAGGCTGTTACGAGGATTAGAGACACTGGTGTGAGGTGTGCACCCCACAGATGGACCTGTTTCATGAAGGTGGTGCCAGAGGTGGCCTTCATTCTTGCACCCCAAACTCAGCTATAGCTCACAGTAAAATAATTATCTACACTCTAAGTATATTCACAAATATGGTGATAAAACAGTGGTTTCAGAAAGTAGTTTTCTTCTGGTTTGGGCAGCAAGCTGATTCCCAGTTTCGCTTGAGTGTAAAATGTTCTCCATAGCCTCATGTTTGAATACTTGGTCCTCAGAAGGGGGTGCTGTTTGGGGAAGATAAAGAACCTTTAAGAGGTGTGGCTTGGCTGGACAAAGTGGGTTGCTGGAGGACAGCATGGAGGGTAATGGTCTCACTGCTTCCAGAACAAACTGCTCCCTGGCTTGTGGAGTCTGAGTAATCCCAGCAGCAGGTTCCCACCACTGTGTACTCCATCAGGGTGGGCTGTATCTTGTAAGCCATGAGCCAGAAGACCTCCTTTCTCCCCTAAGCTGCTGTCATGCATTCCATGACCATGACTTCAAAGGGAGAGATGTGACTGACGTGCTCACCCTGTGAAAGGCTGGATGATGTTAACTGGAAAATTAGTTGAGTTATTATTTTGGTCTTTTAGTTTAAGATGCCAGAAACAAAGTCATAGAGGCAAACATTTCATAAGCAAATTTCTACAGAATCATTATTTCTACAGCTCCACCAAACCCCTACCTTTATGTTCCACCATTTGATATTTAATATACACCAGGTGAGTTTTCTGCAATGAGAATTTTCTCCTCAACACAATGATGCCTAGAATTTCCCTTAAACTTGAAAATAAGCTAGTAAAGGCGTAAACAAAAGCTTGGGGTCAAACAAGCAATGGAAGTTACATGCTGGAAACAGCTGGACTGCCCATCAGCCAGATTACTGAGGGACCTTGTGGTGCAAAGTCATCCCTATTTCTGGACCACCCGCCCATGCTGTGACTGGCACAAATCTCAATCTTCTCTGGCAACTCTCTTCTTCAGCTGCTCACATACCACAGCTGGACTAGTACAATAGAAGACTAATTTCCTTGAACTTGGGGACTAGAGCTAATCAGACTAGGCTCAGTAATTATTAATATAATTTCATCCCAAGATTTAAAATCATTCTAAAATCAAGATAAACACTCTTGTTAGGTAAGGGGGGAAATCATCTAAGAACGAACCTTTCAAAGCCACTCCCCCCATTACACTTGGGCTACAGGAGACAAAATAAAGGACCCCCCCACCCCACCCCTATGCACACACACAAGAGAACTTGAGAAAACATAATAAGTTAGCTACTAATGGATCTATTTAGTGGGAATGATATTTTAAGTAAAAGGTCCATAAACTGGGGCTCAGGAAAACCATTTTGCAAGCGGGCGAGCACAAGTATTCCTCAAGCAACCACATTAGCCACACATCCAAACCTGGATGTACTGCCTCTGCCATGCCATCAGCATGGGTCCAACATAGTGCTCCATCCATGCCACTCCCACAGTCTTGGCATCATGCTGAGCTGGGGCTATAAAGGTTTTTATAGGTCTGTCTTTTCCCCAGGCCATGAGCTTCTTCTTACAAAGTAGAGAGATACGAGCCTGGCAGGTAACTCACTGGTAGAGTGTTTGCCTGGCATAAGGCCCTGGGTTCATTCCAGAGTGGGGCAGGAGAAGAACATAAGAGAAAGGAGTGAGCAGAACAGTACAGACTGTCATGAAGGAAGGCATCACAAAGGTAAGACCTGTCTACAAGTTTGTTCATACTGTGGACAAAGACACTTACGAATACTGATAAGAACTCTAAGGTAGCAAATCATATAAGTATAGCTATGCTGTGCATGCATGTAAATCCTAACCCAGCAACTACAAGTCTAGAAATGTATGGGGTGAGTATGTGTTCAGTACTCAAAGATATCTGTACAAGAACAGAGCATAGCTAACCAGTAAGACTATAAGCAATTCAAAACATAAAGTACAATGAAGTCATTAAACAGAATCTAGGGACTGTGTGTACTGGCTTGGAAAGATATCTAAGATACACAAAGGAAATAAAGCAAGTTGAATTAGAGTTCACATAATGTCACTCTATGTGCACTGAGTTATACACACAACACGTATACACATGTGAGTACATAATGCATGTATACACACACACACACTTCATAGACTTTATACCAGCAAGAACAGAGAAATAAATGGGATGTTAGGATTGTTCCCATTAGAACTTCCTGTTCTGTTTTAAGCACATGTTTATATAAAAAAACTAATAAAAAATTTAAAATTAAAATGAAAAGCTACAAAATTACACCTTTAGGAAGGGTGAGTCTGAGACAAATGGATGACATTGGTGAGGGGAAAACAGCTCAGGCTCTGAGGGACACATTCACAAATTCTCTCCAGCAACTGTGAGACGTGCACTGCCAACCCTGACAGCAAGGGAGGAAGCTGAGGTTTCCAGACAGTAAGGAGCTGCCCAATTCCCAGTGTGGCCCAGAACTGAACTGAGGTGTGTCTGACCACAGCACCCTCCTTCCTCCTCACACACCAATCACACATCTCTAATTAATGAAGGACATAAAGCCACGGTCCAAGGGTTGGTCAGTCCCAAGCCAGAGCAAAACGGGCTTCCCTACCCAACACACTTCTTCTCTGAAGAAGACTGAGTGATTCATACTCAATTAACCCTTTAATTACATTGAAGTTTCAGGATGCCCAAGACTAAGGACCCGTTGCTATGGCTAAAAGCAGATTCTTAAGTCACACTGTTTTAAAACATGCTCTTTACATTTTTCTCATAAAGCTCTTCACTGGCTTATGACAACTCTCATGGGGAAAAAAAAAAAACCCTAGCTTATGGTAATTTAAACTGCCCCCATGCTGGGGACTGAGCTGGAGGACTGAGTGGTAGAGCACTAGGCAAGCGCCTTACTACTGAGTGACATCCCCATAGCCAATTTCAAGACCTGGTGCTGCACTGTAGTTAGGTAGACATACAACCATTTGATAGTCAAGAACCAAGCAGGGCTTCCCTTCTGAATTTCTGTTTTGCATTACAGTATATACTCAGTACAGGACATGGTGTCCACTGCACCACCTAAGGTCTCTGGCAGCTTTCTGCCTGCCAGCTCTGTTCTCAGGTACCAGGCCCCTTAGCTGAGAGCTATCTGCCCACATAAGAATTGAACACAGATACTCAGAGCAACTTTGGCACAGATCGAAACTAGAAAGAGTACAAATATGCATGGCTGCATATCTAGACCATGGAATACGAGCCAGCACTGAAAGGAGCACTGATTAGGTAGATCTTAAATGCATTACACTTATCCATGGATTCTGAACTTCTGAAATTCAACCAGTCATAGGTAGAACAGTTAGGTAGCACAAGAAATTCTATGTGCGTGGATAGTTGTATAACTAACTGCAATTCACATTTATATGCATATTTACATAGCTAAAAGATATTGCAAAGTTTTTATGACACAAAATGATAGATGCTCAGTAATCTAGATGTGATTTGACCTAATTTAAGCACTACATGTATCAAAAAAAAATCACACAGCACACCATTAACAGGAGTAATTTCACATTTTCGTGTATCAATTAAAATCATCATAAATTAAAAGTGACATTTGGGGGAAATTGTATCTGTACTGAATGTGTAGAGCACATTTTTCTTGTCATTTCCCTCAAGCCACACAATATAACCTCAGAGAATTTGCTTTATAAGTACTGTAGAGATGTGGAAGACACACGGGAGAATGTGCACAAATACTACACCATTTTATAGGACTTGAACACCCGTGGACTGTGACATCCATCTGGGAATTCTGGTCTGTTTGGGGTTTTTCTGTTTTGGGGGGGTTGTTTGTTTGTTTTTTGGGACAGGGTTTCTCTGTGAAACAGTCCTGGCTGCCCTGGAACACACTCTGTAGACCAGGCTGGCCTCAAACAGAGTCCACCTGCCTCTGCCTTCCAAGTGTTGGGATAAAGGCGTGCACTACCACTGCCTGGCTTCATCTGGGAATTCTGGATCCAATCCCCCCAAAGATGCTGGGAGACAGCTGTATTTACTAAAGTAAGTGACCCTTGGAAGATCACCTCATAAGCCTATAAGGATTCTTCAAATGACAAAACTGTAGACATATAGAACAGATCTCAGTTGCCAAAGGTGGGATCTGGTGAGTTAGGCAGGCTACAAAGGGGCTACAGGAGACCTTGGAGATGTTAAGAAGGTTCTATATCCTTCTTAACTGGTTCAGGAATCTGCACTTGATAAAATGACACTAAACTGCACACACACACACACACACTGTCATGGTACTATACTGGAGTTATGTAAAGATAAAATCAATGGTGAAAATTGGGTGGGATTTTCAACCTTCTTGTAGATCTATAGTTGTTTCACAGTAAGGGATTAAAAAAGAGATTTGTTGGAAATATACAGCAATCCCAACCTTCTCCTGTCTGAATTCTTTCAATAGTGACTTTGAGAGCTTGACTGAAGTCCTTAGCATAAGGGCAGACTGCAAGCCCTCTGGCTGCTCTGGGAGGCCAGAGAGATGGCGACTGTGCACCTGCAAGGCCTCTGCTCAGCAGCTCCATCTGTCTGCGCTGACCTCTCTGTCCCTTCTGCTCCTCCGGCCAGCATTTGTCCTCCTTCAAAACCTAGTTCAAACATCTGCTTCTCATGCAAGTTTTCCTACTCGGCCTTTCCCTTTAAACAGCACCGAGCGCTCCTTTCATTTAGTGTGGGAAGCCCATCAGTGATAAAGGCTGTACCTGACTATTTCTGAAGCCTGGTCGATTATACAATCCAAGCAATGTTAATTAAAAGCAAAGCTAAGTAAAAGGATAAATATGGGAGGCACCGTGGAACAGGTTAAGGTCAGGTTTCCAGTCAGGCTCATGGTGGACCAGTCACTCAACCAGTGCCACCGAACTACCCTCATCTGTAAAACAGAGATGAGCACAGAACCTCAGGCCACCTCTAGGTGAGAGTTCAGCTGACCTGAGAAGGCACTCTGACTTGAGTCCACCCTCAATCTGAGCAAGTGTCATCGAGATTCAACTACTACTTCTCAGGAAATTGAAGCATTATATTATACCACAGAGATGGTATCAGTGAACTCCAACCATGGAGGTACTCCAGACCACCAGCTGCTTCCACCACTAAACTACAAGGAAAACAAAAGGGAAGCAGGGAGAAAGCAAGAAATTAAAGAAACATCGCTGAGTGTGGTGGCTTCTGACTGTAATTCTAGCACATGGGAAGCTGAGACAGGAGGATTGCCATGGATTTGAGGTCACCCTGGGCTACAATGTGAGATTATGTCTGAAAGAAGAAAATAATAATAATAATGATAATAAACACCAAAAACCAAAAGTCAACAGAGGAAGAGAATCAAAAAGACATCAATCAGTAACCACAACATAACCTTGGCTCTCCTTTCAAATGATTACGGAAACTATAAAATACATGAGACACCTTGAATATTGAATTCCACACCTTGAATGAATATTTATTCAACACCCCGAGTAAAATACATGAGACAATTTGCATTCTGACTGGTCACTTGATGCTATGAAAGAATTACTGCTTTTTAAAGCGTGAGGGAGCCCTATCTTTACAGCACGACTGAGAAGTCTGCAGTGGTATTTAGGTCCTGCTTTAGAACCTGTTCTGCACACTTTGAGAAGAGTTTATGCACTCTGAGATGCAGGGTAAAACAAGACTGTCAGAGTCCCAACCTGCAGACGCTGAAACTAAGTTGTTTATTTCTTGAACATATTTGAAAGTCCCCACCATAAACAATTAAAATAACAGGCTGCTGTTGAAATCAGTTCACAAGGAGGTCAAGTACAAATCACAAATCATTAAGAAAGTTTTAAAAATAAAATTGCTTCCTTTCTAGTCAGGTGTGAAAGCTAACTTCATAATTAGACAAAAATAGCAGCCCTACTGATAAATCAAGGGTTTTCTTTAAAAATCAGATTTTTGTTTCATCTTATATATAAATTTTTTTAAAAAAAACTGGTTTGCTCATAAATAATCGCTTTTTGGCATTTTTTTCGTGCAGAAAGTAAAGTTTTTTTGTTTTTTTTCCATTTGAAACTGACATATTCAAGTAAACCCCTGACCTTTTATTTAAGGGAAGGAGCAAAGCCATTCTCATCTGTTAACAAGTTATTATAAAGCCCTGGCAACTTGCAAATTAAAACCTCAGGAAAACCAAAGCTCTCTGGAGATTATGCCCCAAAAAAGACACTTATTTTTAACCAGGCAGGACTCTTTATGGAAGGGAGGGGGAAACATTTATAGATTGGCTATTGTTCTTTCAGAACAAACTGAAAGCCAAACACAAATAGAGCTGAGAACCGTAGATCTAGGGGTGACCTGGGTTCAGGTTCTCCCCAGCTGCTTGTGGTGAAGCAGACTGCTGAAGCACTGTGTGCCTGTTTCTTCCTCTGTGAAGTGCCTCTGTCAAATGAGTACCTGGCTGGTATCTGGGAGAACAGGGCCTAGCCCTTCTGGCCTCGGGCGACTGTTCCTGCTCCTCACCGCTGCTCCCTCCCACACAGCCTGCTCAATAGGTTAGCAGTGCTGCATGAGGTCCGTATTGGGCTTGGCACCAAGTAACTAGTTTTAATTAGCTATTGCCAACACTGGAAAATCAGAGTCCAGATACAAACTTGGAAACCCAGCTTTACAAAAATTGCTGAGAGAAGTTCCGGGCCTCCGGGGGTCTCGACCATTCCACAACCTCACACTTACTTTGGAGAGTTGATTCCTGGCTCCATATGGGGCAAAGTTCCTTGCTGATCTTGCTCTTTCATCTTCTATGTCTGCCCCTGCTCAAGGCTCACCAGCACCCCCACCCCATGTCCTCCATTTCTAGGGCACAGACCCTTCACTACAGCAGGTGCCATACCCTGGCCTAGAACTGTGTGTGTGCCAGCCTGCTCTCCGGGGCTCCTGGGCTCTCTGGGGGAAGGTACCCTGTTGCTATCTCTTTTGTGTCCCTAGAGCCCAGTAGAAAGCATGACCTAGATAGTGCAGAATTCAGTAGATAACTCCTGAATGTGTGGGAGGAGGCTTGAGCAAAACTCTTAGCAAAATATAAAAATGTTTATCATAAATTGTTCTGACAGCTATTAGAAAGAGATAAAAAAAAGCATCAAAATATTTCACAAAATGAGAATAGGAGTCTGTTTGCTAACAAGCTTCACAAGTTAAAAGCCATCAACATAAACGGACAAAGCAGACACAACAGGCAGGCAGGGACGGTCTTACTGCTTGTTCGTTCACTGAGCCGACACTACCAAAGAGAGTGAACACACCAGCCAACTACCGTATTCACAGTGCTACAGACAACGAACGAGTCAATAAATCAGTAAGCGTCAGACTAGAGGAGGTGCTAGAAGGAAAATCAAAGAAACTGATGAACTAGCGTGACTAAGCGAGGGAAAAGGATGGTCGGGCCTCATCAAAAACAAGACGCTGAGGCCCAGGAGGGAGCGATCTGTGAGCGACAGCAGGGTAACAAGAGTCTTACGGACAACTCCTAACGTGGAAAACTGGAAGTGCAAAGGCCCTGAGGTAAATAAATGATGTTGGCATGTTCAAGGCAAGTGAGGAGAGTAGGAGAGGAGAGCTCTGCTTCTGTTCAGAGGGGAGGGGAGGGAGTGGCAAAGGAGGTGGGCAGGGCCCACTCTGGCTTTGCTGGGCACAGAAAATGAATGACAAGGCACTGGGGGGCGGGGGGGGGAGCGAGAAGTGGTGGTGGGAGGACTCGAAGCAGATGAGGGAGAGTTCCTACGACACTCACACCAGTAAGGGAGCACTCACTCACCCAGATGCCCACAAATGTGCGCCCTAGATCTCTGCCCCAGCGCTTTGAGATGGTCACACAACCCCGACCAAACCCCGAGACAATCTATCACTTCTCCAAAGGGAAAACAGAGGGCCGAGGGCCGGTGAGGGTTGAAAGCCACCGCCAAGGTCGCGGGGACCAGAGCTTGGGCTCTGGCCTCCTGAACATGCCGCGAGGTGCAGCTGCGGTCCTCACAGCTGGAGGGAAGGCGTCCTCAGATCCCTGCGGGCAGGTCTACTGGGGCCCGGTCAGACAGTGGGTCCGCAGCCCGGGGCTACAGACACCAGGCAGGAGTGGGCGACTGCGGCACCGTGGATAACCGGGAGGTACTGAGCAACCCACGCCCCGCACCCCGCAACCCAGGCCCTGCGCGGCCCGAGCAGCCCCGCCAGGCCTAGCCGCCCGCCGGGCTCACCTCGGCTCCGCGCCGCCGCGCCGGAGGCAGAGGGAGGGCACACAGGCGGCGATGCGTTCTGGCGGTTCCCGGCTTCGCGGCCCGGACCCGGCCGCCCCGCCCCGCTCTGCTCCGCCCCGTCGCCGCCGCAGTGGGTGTGAGGGGCGCGGGGCGCTGCGACCCTTCCGGTCCGGTTCCCTTCAGCTCCGCTGCCGCCACCGCCGCCGCCGCCGCCGCGGCGCTCGGCCTGACGGATCCTCAGATCAGCCAATTAGAGCAAGGAGAGTCTGGCAGGCGGGGCCAATCACGACAAGGGGGCGGGTCTAATCTGGGCAGTAGGGCGTGGCTGTAGGGTTGATGTGGGCGGGGCCAGTGGCGAGCTCTGGGGACTCGAGTGTCGAATGGCGCCCTCTAGGCTGCTCCCGGGCCTGGCTGACTGCTTGCTGCAAGCGCGTTCGCCAACGTGCGTAGTAGGCTGGAGATCCTTGGCAAGCTAAGACCCTCTCCTGAGCCAGCCCTCCAGAGAGAGGGGACCCGCATGCGCCGGAAAGAGAGGCCCAAGGAGATCGGGAGCCGGGGAGGGGCGAGGCGTGTCTTCGCTACAGTATAAGAGCAGTAGTCAGGCCTCGGTGGCAGCAGGTGCAAGTGGCGAGGCGGCCTGGAAAAAGACATGAACCGGCCGGGTTACACAGGACCCTGGGGCAGGCCTTGGCGTCCAGGAACCTGGAGTATAACGGCACCGGAGGAGGGAGAAGAAGCGCGGGGCCTTAGGGTCTGTTGCTCGCTAAAGCTGGTGTGCTGCGCATGCCACACTGAATGGGCTCATAACAGGGGTGCGGCCGGCCACATGTCCAGAATGTGGGGGTTGGGAAGACGGTGACCATAACCCTGGTGAATCAGTGATGGGGTATGGCCTGGAGAAGAACTCTTGTGAGGGACAAACTTTTACTTCCGTGGGGGGGGGGCAGGAGGACATTCGACTCAGAAGGGCTTCTAGACAGGGGTCTTTGACACTGCGGTAGCCCTCGGGCGAGATCTCACAAAGGTTCCAGCAGGTCTGAGGTTATATGTTTGGCGAGCACAGAGTTTGGGGTGCTGACCACTACGTGTTTTGGTAGAAAGGCTGCAAGTGAGACAGGGAGGTTGGACCCTTTGGGGAAAGGCTCGGAGCGCTATAAACAGGATAGGCTGAGAGCTGGACTTCAAGGGATTGGAAAAAATGGTGACTGTGGTAATAGAGCTGTAGTCACAGGATGCCAAGGAGTCTCCAGGGAGCAGTACCCTGCATATAGAAGGTCAAGAGACTAGGAGCCCCCAAGGATCTCGGCAGAATTTGAAGAGAACTGCAATCCTGTGACTCAGGTTTCAAGTACTGAGCCAGCCAGGGTGGTGGAGGCATTGGCCTCTGAGGAGCAGTGATGAGAAAGGGATCCAGTCAATCATGGTGTCCCTGTCTTTTACTGCTTTTCTATTGCTGTGACAAAGCACAGTGACTAAAAAGCACCTTGGGGAGGAAAGGGTTTATTTCAGTTTACAGCCCTCAGGTGTCATTCCCCTGAAGGAAGGAAGTAACTCAGGGCAGGAACCTGCAGGCAGGAACTGAAGCAGAGGCCATGGCCAAATACCACTTCCTGCCTTGCTCAGGCTCCTGCCTTATACAGTTCCAATGACCTGATTAGGGATGGCTGGGGCCATCCTAATCAAGTTGTCTATAGGCGGATCTTACAGAGTCATTTTCTCACTGAAGAGTCTCTCCCCCCAGATATGGCTAGGTCATGTAGACAGAACCCAACCAGCACAGCCCTCCTTTGACCACCCCCCACCTCAGTCACCAGAGGGAGTGTGGTTTACACCTGCTTAAAACTCTCCACCTCCTGAGAGTGCTGCATGGAGAAAGGTTCATTTTGTGGGCTTCTCTCCACTCCTGTCCTCTCCTCAGCTTTACCTGTCACCTCCTTTGGGACTACCCAAGAAAACAGAGCCAATGACTGGCATTATTAAAAACCGGGACAGCCTGGCTGGCATAGTTGCCATTTCACTGAAGAACACTAACGGGTGCTTCCCCTTTGCTATGGACCGCCACTTCCCAGACATCCAAGACTTGTTTGTACAGCACCCACTCAATGCCAAGCAAGTAATCAAAAATCATTGGGCATATGTTCACCCACTAAGTTTTCCCTAAGTGTAGGCGGGGACCATTCGTTCTACAGACACCACTCTTTGTTCTGACTTACAGAACATGGCGGACATACAGAGGCAGAGCTGAGCGACCTGGCAGAGTGGGGGAATGACGCTGGTCCATGCTTCGAATGAGTAAAAGAATCCTGGTCAAGGCCTGCAAGTGAAAAGATCCTGCCAAAAGTGTGATGTGAACTCCATATATGGATGCTGACACCTGATTACCCTGGCCAGGCAGGGAGACACAGTGGAGCGAGTGACTCTTGGCAGAAGGAAGCCCTTACTGAGGCTGGAAAGCCAAAGGAAAGTGCTGGGCCTGGGCCTTAGAAACGCATTCGAACCAATGCTCAGAAAGGAGACAGGCAAGTGTGCTGTGTCCAGGGAGCCACAGCCTCCTGAACTGGCAGGAGAGGGAGGTGAAGGGATTGGAGTAACATGATTCTGGGGATGGGCTGGCTTTCCTGACCGGTGGCATGTGGGCTGCTTTCAGCTCACTGCTATGCCTTGCTGAGCTAAAGGGGTTTGGATGGGTGGTTGGGTTTTTTGTTGTTGTTGTTGTTGTTCGTTTGTTTTTGCTTTTGTTTTTACATAATTGCATCATCTAAAAAATTGAAAGGATATCCTAAACAAAACCAAAAAAGGCAAAACTCCTCTGTTGGGTTCTCTTCATAAAGGGTAGTGGCCACAAGGAACTGGGTGGAAGCTACCCTTCAGGTGAGGCCCCAGCTTTAATCCACCTTGTTCTTCCTATGACTTCCTCGCATTTCACAGCAGCTTCACACTTACCTGGTGGCCTTTGCAGCGTGATAGGGTGGAAACCAGGCTTGGAGGCAATGAGTTGTCATTGAGAGTTAAGCAAGGGGTTAAGGGGTGTGATTCAATGTGTATTTTAGAAAGATCACTAGAACTTGTAAGATTTGAAGAACGGTGGGCTTGAGGCCACAAGACTAATCGGAGGACTAAGGCAAAGGCCATTTTGAGAAACTGAAGTCTGGGCTGGGGCCATGGTTGCAGGTACCAAGAGGAAGGAATTGCCTTTAAAACTGCTTCAAGACTTCAGGGAAATAGAAATCAATCTGCAGTGAGCTATCACTACACAGCTACTGGGGCTAGTGCACTAAAGTTTAATATCAGTGTTGGTGGTGACATGAAGCAGTTGGAACTCTCATGCCCTGCTGGCGGGAAGGCAGAATAATATAATATTTTGCAGAATAATACAGCAGTTTTGGATAAAGCTGAAAATACACTGGGCATGCCATTCAGAGATCCCATTCTGCCCTTCATTGACTTCTTTTCTCCCTTCTGCTGTGACTCTCAGCTCTAAAGAATCCTGAGGCTGTGGCAGACAGACACCGCTCACTTCCCTGTGACCTCTTTACCAGGAAGGAAAGAACACAGAAGGCCTGAGTCCTAGGCTGGGGTTCTGGATAACAAGGATTTGTCCACAGGCCTGCTTGCAGGCAACCCCTGGACTGATAGATTTCCTGGGTCTGTGTTCCAATCTAACTCTTCTTATCAGCAGTGCGCCCTTGGGGGAGGTTTTAGTTCCTCCAAGGCTAATTCTGTCGGAAATAGTAATTACAGCCTGTAGGGGATGCGGTGGTAAGAGGGGCCTGAGAATGCCTCTGCTGGCTTCCTCGTCTCTCTCTCTCCTCCCTTGCTGCTCCTCTCCAATCTTCCTTCTCTTCTCCCAGCTGTTACCAGTGCTGACGAACCTAACTAGACTGTTTCAATTGTGTTTTGTAGAGGTGAAATCTGCACATAAACCAATGGGGACAAGTATTGCCCTGTGTGTGTGTGTGTGTGTGTGTGAGAGAGAGAGAGAGGGGGGGGGAGGGTGTGGGAGGAAATACCAGAGGTAGGCCACTTTATAAAGAAATCTGGGGCCAGGAACTTTTTCTCAGTGATAGAACCCTTGCCTATTGTGATTGTGATGGTTAATTTTTTACCATGAATTTCATTAGATTAAGAAGTGATTGGGAAACTGGTAAAATACGCATCCACATGTCTTTGAGACTATTGCCAAAGATTGTCTAAGGGAAGAACACACACCCTGAGTGTGAGTGGTACTCCACAGTTTGGGGTCCCAAATGGAATAAAAGAGGGAAGGCAGAGTAAGCCCCAGTGTGGGCATCCCCTCTCTCTGCCTCCCAGATACTAGGATATCAACCACCCTGTTCCTCCAGGCTCTCCCTGCCGGAATGGAGTGAGTCTCTGGCACCATGTACAAAGGAAAGTCTCCCCTCAGCTGTTTCTGTCCATCACTTTACCACGATGATGACGTTGAAGAGCACATGGCAGGTGAGAGCCCTGCTTCAGTCCCTAGTACCACGAGTTGGAGCTAAACTAGAAACCCTAACAACAGCAATTAAAGAAAAGAAGTGGTGGGAGTGGTCATTCAAAGGAAGACCAGAATCCAGTACCCCCGAACCCACATCTTAAAAGCTGGGCATGCTGGCGTCTACTTAGAATCTTAGACCTAGGTAGGCAGAGACAGGAAGATTCCTGGGGCTCGCTGACCAGTGATCCTGAGGTTCCAACAAAAGGTCTTGTCTCAAAAATGCAAAATGGATGGCACCTGAAGAGGAATGGCACCCAAAGTTGACTTCTGGTTGGAGACTACATGAATACACACACACACACACACACACACACACACACACCACAC
>PVIU01000605.1:36089-115124 GCA_004026605.1 Ondatra zibethicus | reverse complement strand
TAATGACCTTATCCAATCCCAATCATCCCCCTAAGGCCTCACCTCTAAGCACAGTGATCAAAATAACTTTCCACCTCTTCATACCTCACAATAGCCCTAGGGGTCACTCACATCCCATCAGTCACAGCAGGACATGTCCTGGGATGCTTTTGCGCTGTGCACTGTGGTGAAAGCCAAGGCTCAGCCACCATCTGCTAAGGAGCCAGGGCTGGAGAAGCCAGAGAGGGGTCTACTCTTCATCACATCCTGCTCCTCTCTGGGTCAGCATCTTTTTCTTGCTGTGGGATGCCTGCCACCTGTGTTCCAGTCTGCTCTTCCACCATTCCAGAGCAAGAGCCCTCTGACTTGACAACTCAAAGGCTCAGTGAGCTACCATTCTCATAGTTTCTACACATGTGCCGTCAGGGTTGGATGCAGGCTCACATCGCAACACAAATGAGTTGACTGGAAAAAGCAGTAGTCTGGGGTCTATTCTGGCGTATAGAGGTGTCATGGGGTGTAGAGGTGACATGGGTGTAGAGGTGACATGGAGACACAGTTGAGGGGGCTTGTGCTGAGTGGAAGCAGACACTCGGGACTGTATAACTGGAGACTGACTGCTGTGACCTCGGCCCTCTTCCTCTGGGCATCTTCCAGAGTACCAGTGGCTGACCCTGACTCCCATCTGGAAGACCAGACAGCTTTTCTGAAAGTCTGACAGGTTTCTAAGAGGACACTGACGTTATGACACCCAACATCATCTAGGGGTTTCCATCAGTGAACACCTGTGTTAACAGATGTGTCCACGAAACTTCTGATTAGCCTACCTTGAACCCAGGCAAGACCGTCCAAGGTCATATGGAAGAGAATATTAATATAGACAAACAGAAAACTGAATCTTACCTCATAGAGAGACCAAGCAGAGGATAAATTCCAAAAGAAAAAAGAATATTATTGTTGGCTTCAGAGAGACTGAAAATATATCACACCCCTGAGACAAGAGCCAGAAGTTCAGAAGCAATTCTGAATACTCATACATGTCCTTGGTCTCAGGTGAGGTGGCCTAGAAGTAATGACATCCCAGTAGCATAAAGCACACCCAGAGCTCAGGTCTTTGCTTCTGTATTCTCTGACAGAAGCGGCCAAGAGCCAGTAGATATGGTAGATCAGGGCTGGTTAGGAAATGTTCAAGTCGGACCTGGAGTTCAGTGTAGTGTAAACCAGGAAGTACCTACAAAATACGCACAGACTCAGAATGATGGGGGTGTGTCAGAAACACAGGCCAACTCAAACAGCTCCCAGCAGCCAGAGCTAGAATCTCAGCAAATAGCATCTGACACAGGATCTTTGCAGACACAAAATCTGGCACTGACTGCCTCAGGTAGGTTAATATCAGATGAAGGTTAACCTACGGGGCCCAGGAGCATCAGTGGTTTGTGTCCTGGAAGTGAAGTGAGGAGAATGTTGCTTCTTTTTTTTTTTTTAAGATTTATTTATTTATTATGTATACAACATTCCTTCCATGTCTGCCTGCATGCCAGAAGAGAGCACCAGATCTCATTATAGATGGCTGTGAGCCACCATGTGGTTGCTGGGAATTGAACTCAGGACCTCTGGAAGAGCCTCTGATGGCTCTTAACCTCTGAGCCATCTCTCCAGCCCGAGAATGTTGCTTCTTTTGCCCCCAGCTCCAAAAACCCATTCCAACCACTAGGGAAACATCAGACAAACACAACTGTTGGACGGTCTACAATCCCTGCCTGTGTTCCTTAACACTTGATGTAATTTACTAGTGGGTACGCTGGTTGTAGATAGAGTAGTAGTTATAGTTAGGGAGAAAAAATTAAACAAATTTCCTAACTAGTTGAACCAAAAGACAAGACTGATGACAGGAAAGAACGCTTAGACCCATACCATCAAAAAGCTTCAGGCTCTGAATCAGGCATTGCATTTGCGAGAGGCCAGATGAAAGGAAACAGAACTCTGTAACAAAATAGTTCAAGATTTTTCAAAACTCTGGGACTAGAGAGATGGCTCAGTGGTTAAGAGCACTAGATGTTCTTCCAGAGGACCTAGGTTTGATTCCCAGTACCCACCACACTCACGATATTCTGTAACCTCAGTTACAGGAGATCTCATGCCCTCTTCTGGTCATCATAGACACCAGGCATGCAAGTGGTACACGTGGGCTTACACATAAAATAACCTTTTTCTCTCCCAGACCTGAAGGGAGAGGAAAAGCTCATTTCTTGACTGAGCTTAACATAAAATATAGAGACCTAAGGCACTACGCTGCAATATCTGAGGACATCAGGAGCAAAAAGAGAATTTTAAAAACTGAAAGACTGACAAAGACATATCAGAGTGATTTTAGACTCAATAACAATACAAGGAACAAGAGAATGGAAAATTCTAAGAACTGTTTTTTCTGACTTGCAGGTCTACATTAGGCAAACCTTCATTGAAGTGTGAGTAATAGTTTCCTGATCTATTAAGGTCTCAAAATTTACCTCTTGCCATGGTCTATTGGATTTGTATCTTTTCTGCAATCCAGTGTTTATAGCCCTGGTCCCCATGTGTTGGTAATGAAAGTGGGACCTGGGCTGTGGAGGTGGTTCAGTGGATCCAGCACTTGCTGAGCAAGCATGAAGAACCAGAGTTTGGAGCCCCAGCACACACATAAAAGCCAGGATGGTGTGGTGGCCTGCCTGCAACCCCTCACTTAGGAAGGAGAGATGGGGATGGATCCCTAGGGCATGCTGGCTAGCTATAGACTAGCCAAACCAGCCAACTCTGGGCTCAGAAAGAGATCCTGCCTCAGTAAAGAAAGTGGAGGGCAGACCAGAAAGATACCAAGTGTTAACCTCTGCACACACACATGCACATGCTCCCCCACACATATGAGCATGTATATACATCTGCACGCATAAAGTCAGGCCTTTGTAGGGTGATGGGGTCATGAAGGTGAAAAGCCCTCATGAATGGGATCAATGCTCTTAAAAAAAAAAAAAAAGCCCTGGGAAGCTCACTAGCCTCTTCCACAGTGAGAGGGTACATGGAGAAGTTCTGGTAGGAAGCATGAAGCAGACTCCCAAATACCAAAACAGCTAGTGCCTCGATCTTGGACTTCTCAGCCTCCAGGGCAATGATAAAATCACAGTGAAGATTAAACTTGGACACATGAATGAACCACTGGGGGACACTCATATTCAAACTGTACCACAAATAATGGGAATGTCCCTACAGACACTGCTCAGACCCTTTGATGTAAGGAAAATGAGGTTAACCAAACCCAAAGAAACAAGAAGGGAAAGAAAAGTTGCACTGTCTTTATTGTCATAAAATTGCATAGTACATTGATTGTGCACGCTTTTAAACAGGAGCACGACAGCCCCCTCGAAACCACCTTCTTGCATGGGGCTTTTCAGGCTGGTTTACTGTGAGTAGGAAGCAGGGACCAAAGTGCTGTCTGGGCTTAAAAAAGGAGCCATGATCTGATTAAGCAGAAGTCAGAGAGCTGAGGGTTTTGAGCCCATCTGATAATACTGAAATATTGAAAGGAGTGAAGACTGTAATTGAGCTCAAAAGAGGCATAGGAAGAGAGTAGAGGGGACTCACTGATGTCAGGGGACAGGAATCAGGAGCAGCTTGTGGAGGGAAGAAAAGGAAAAAGAAGACAAAGGGCTCATGCCTTGTGCCCGAAACTGAGATGAATGACACTTGCCAGGAGTCAGCCAGAGACAGCATACTGGGTATCCCAGCTGCACAGCCTGGGCATTTCCATGGCTACAGAAATCCACATACTATAAAAATAACTTAAAAGCTATACAATCATCATTATAAATATTTCATCTTTTAAAACTAGCTAATGTTGGTTAAAAAAGGTTCACAGTTACTCTGAAGAGAGCGGTATCTCTATTGCACAGTAGTGGAAAGTCGGCTCTGGTCCCCGGGTGTAAACAATTCCTTCTCCTCAGTGACTTCAGGACACACAGAAACAGCATTTGCTGTAAGCAAAGCACTTGGGTACAAGGCACGTCAAAGCTGTCAAGCTCTACTGGGAGCACGAGGGACCCACGGAAGGCCCACTTCTTTTCCCATGTGGCACCTTGGCAGTTGGTTCAGGTCTTGAATCAGACTGCAGGTGATGATGGTCTTGTCGTGGAAGTCCTGTTCTCATTCCACGGTGACAGACTTGGCTAGGTTCCTGGGGAAGTCAACCTAAAAAGAAAGATGGGAAGGCGAAGGATGAAGCTCGGTCGATAGAGTCCCTGCTTAGCATGCGCAAAGATACAGATTTCATCCCCAGCACCTCATAAAACAGACATGGGGGTATGCAGACTTGGAGGAAAAGGAAGATTAGAAGTTCAAGGTCAGCACCTCTCTCATAGCAATTTGTTCAGTATCTCACAGGTGCCAGTAACATGCTGTTTCTTCCCAGTCACCTCTAACCACAAGCCTGAACACCTCCATTTTGAAAGTGGATTCCTTATTACAAGAAGCTTCCTTTAACTGTACAGCATTTACTTCACTTAGTAAACATTGGTCATGACTTGACCTGTGTCCTGTTGTGCTATTCAAATCTTTTACAACAGCTTGGTGAGTGCTGTTAAAATGTCACTTTTCAGTCACAGGTATGGTGGTGCTCTCTTGTGATCTCAGCACTCAGGAGGCTGAGGGAGACAAGCCCAAGGCCAGCTTGGCCTACATAGCAGAGCCTAGGGAAATGAACAAGCAGGGGTGGAGACAGCCCAATGGGTAAACCGTTCATACTGGTCTCCCAGAGGGCCCAAGTTCCATTCCTAGCCCCAACGTCAGACGGCTCACAACTGCCTGTATCTCCAGCTCCAAGAGATCTGGGGCACCCTGCCATCAGCTAAGTTTATGTACAGGAAACCACACAAACACAGACACACAGACAGACACACACATACACATTTAAAAACAAAATTTCAGTAAAAAGCAAATAAAATGAACAAACAAAAAATTTAATTTTTGGGATTGGGGGTATAACTCAGAGATAGAGGGCACAGTCCATGTAAGACTTGGTTTGGCCAGGTGACGGTGGCACACGCCTCTAATCCCAGCACTCAGCAGGCAGAGGCTGGTGGATCTCTACAAGTTCACAGCCAGCTCGGTCTACAAAGCAAGTTCCAGGACAACTAGGACTGTTACACCGAGAAACCCTGTCTCAAACAAACAAACAAAGACTTGGTTTGACCACCAGCACTGGAAAAATTAATTAATGAAAAAAATTCACATTTTTGGAAGGATACAAATGAATTTCTCAAGACCTGTTACTTTATAGAGACTGAGAAGGTAATACAATTGAGGATGGGTAAGAAAGTGAGCTTCCACTTGGTCTGCAAAAAAGATATTTTATAAAATGTATAGCTCAATAAAAACAATGGAAAAATAGAAAAAAAAGTATTTTATTTATATGCCAAGAAAAGATAAAAAATATACAACAAAAAGTTACCAAGTGTCAATTAGATGGCATACATTTAGGTGTCTGAGATATTGTTCTTTGTACTGTTACAGTTTATAAGTCTCTCAAAATAAAACTAGCCGGGCGGTGATGGCGCAAGTCTTTAAACCCACCACTCGCGAGGCAGAGACAGGAGGATCTCTGAATTTGAGTCCAGCCTGGTCTACATAGTAAGTTCCAGGATAACCAGAGCCACACAAAAAGTCAAAAAAAAAAAAAAAAATCCAAAACCAAACCAAAACAAACCTAAAGTACAGCATCTATTTTTTTTAACACATTGAATTGTGTTCTTACACATTTGCTGGTGAGATCATAAATTGACTCTTTTCTGGGACATAATTTTGATATCAGCTGTCTCAAAATGTCAAATCATTTTCTCCACAATGATAAATCTTAAATGTGGGACAAAGATGTGCATACAAACATGTTCACTGCAGTGTTATGCATAAAATGAAAAATTGGAAACAGCAGACTAGTTTAGCAATTGTTCAGAAGATCATGCTGTAAGCCTACAATGGCAGTGACAGAGATGCCTCAGTGGTTGAGAGTGCCTTGTTCCACCAGAGGCTCTGCATTGGGCTCCCACATCAGTGGCTCACAAGCCCCTACATGTTAGCTCCAGGGGGATCCAATGCCCTCTTTGGGCTTCTGAGGGCACTGCAAGCCCTCAGAACATATATAGGCATATAAATAAAAATTTTAAACTGAAGATTTCAACGGAATACTATACAACTAGATGTTGTACATAACAAGTCCATAGAGATGAATAAAACTTAATAGAAATAATACAGGGGAGAAATAATACAGCCTGGTCTACAAGAGCTATTTCCAGGACCGGTTCCAAAGCTACAGAGAAATCCTATCTCAAAAAACCAAAAAAAAAAAAAAAAAAAAGCAACTTCACCATTGCATATGTAATGTACATATCTATGCATTAAAATGGTACCCTGTGCCCCATAAATATGAACAAATTTCAATAAGAAATTGATATAAAGGAACTTTAGCTTTCTGTCTCTCTTTGCTGGGCTTATGTAAATTTTAGACTTACATCATAGCCTCGGAGGACAGCCAGGTGGAAGGACAGAAGCTGGAGCGGAATCACACTCAGGATGCCCTGGAGACAGTCAACCGTGTGGGGTAGTTCAATGGTTTTATATGCAAACTTGGAACTCTCAGTGTCATCCTTGGAACACAATATGATTGGACGGCCCTAAAGCAGAGAGATAGGTTCAAGGTAATGTGTCTCTGAAAGAAGCAAACCCTCTCTTGCATCCAGCAGAGTTTCTGGCATTTTTCTGGAGTCAGCATTACTGCTGTGATACTATTAATCCTTTGACTTTGCTAGAATTACCGGTGAGGTCGTGGGCATGCATGCCACATGGAAAGGACAGTGTGTGGCTCTTCTTGGAGTGTTTCTTCCCCTCTGGTCAGGTGACTGCACTTTGCACCATTATTCAGGATTCATTTGTGCCTTTTCCTGACTACTCCTAACTCTAATGGGTCTTATAATCCAGTGATGAATTGCGGATAAATGCCACAGGAGCAATAAAATATGAGTGAGAGATATTAATAAATTTTGTCATGTGTTAGCATTGACTGCCTCCAAGCACATTAGAGAGGGATTATCTAGATTATGCTAAGTGAGGTGGGATAACACATCCTGAAGTGGGTGGCACCATTCCCTGGGCTAGGGTCCTGGCCTGCACAGAAAGGAAGCTTAAACTGAAAGCCGGAAAATGCCACCTGCCTGCTTCCTCAAACCCTGCTACCATGACAGACCCTTGAGCCATGAGCCCAAATAACTTCTTAAATTGCTTTCATCAAGGTATTTTATCAGAGCAACCAAGAAGTAACTAAGATAGTCTGGAAGGGCAAAGCCAGGCCAGCTAGGTCTAAAGAGTAAATTCAAGTCAGCCTTGGCTACACAGAAAGAGCTATGTAGCTCTTTGCATTGTACTATGAAGCTATTTACATTAAAAGCTTTCCCCTACCCCAAAAACAATAGGAAGAGCCAATGCAAAGGCTCAGAGAAAAGAATGAGCTTGGCATGAGTGGGAATCCGATCAGGGAGAAGACCTGGAACTCAGTGGGATGTGGAAAGGGGCCGCATAATGCAGAATGGGAGAGAGGTCACTTCAGTCTTATGGGAAGCTGTGGCGAGAGAGTTTTCAGTAGAAAAGGGCACAATTGTGTTTTTATACTAGTATCCCCCCCCCCCCAGACAAGGTTTCTCTGTGTAACAGCCCCAGCTGTCCTGGGACTCACTTTATTGACCAGGCTGGCCTTGAATTCAGAGATCCGCCTGCCTCTGCCTCCCGAGTGCTGGGATTAAGAGCATGCACCACCCCCTCCTGGTATAGTTTACTAGTTTTATACTAACTTTATATGCTAGATTTTACGCTAACCGCTGTGCTGAGATACGTGTGGTAGTGGCATCTTACTGGATGTCACCTACCTGTACCTTCATGAGTCTGAGTGGTCTCTACCCTACTGTCTCCATGAGGCTCGTGAATAATGTATCTGGCTGCTTAGTTCCTGGGAGGGAGCCAATCTACCTTTGGACTTTGTGCAATTAGAAGTGCTACTGCTCACAATGGACTCCCTGCACTGTGCTTGAGTTTACTGCCATCAAGATAACCCATGATAAGTAGTTTCAGGATGGGGACTGACCATGCTAGAAAGGTAAACGATGGTTAGAAAGTTGAAACTTTGTGTCACTAAGAACAGAAGCAGGGCAGGAGAGCAAGTTCCATCCATGTCTGCTTATGAAACAACAAGGAAAGTCTTGAACTCACAAGGTCAAGGGAGCACGCTGGTGACACCCATCAATGTACCTGGAGGGGGGCCTCACTATAAGACAACAGGAGCTACCTATCTGGAACCTTCACACTATGGCTTCTTCTTCTGGGGCAGGCCCTAATTTGATTCCTTTATAATAATACTTTAATAATAAATATTGCCCTTTCCTAGGTTCTATGAGTTGTTCCAGAATGTGAGGGATTTGGGGAACCCCCAAATTTGCAGCCAGTCTGAGGTCTGAGTGCCCCTTAGTTTGTGGGTTTAGATGGGAGGGCAGTCTTACGAAGGACTGTGTACTTATCCTGTGAAGTCTGATTAACTGCAAAGTTAACATCAGAATTGCATTAACAGAAACCCTGGAAGGAAGCTCCACCCCTAGGATGCTGCACCTCCTGTCTCCAGTCCTAGGATCCAGAGCAGCTCAGTGACAGTCTGGTCACTGGCCCTCACTAAGGAGCTGGAGAATATGACCTCAGGCTCTCTGCTTCCCTGCTAAATTTGTGTGGTATTCAAAGGGCCAGTGAGATGACTTAGTGGATATATGCTTCTGCCAACAAGCCTGAAGACCTGAGGTGCAGCCCCGGAGCCCACATGATGGAAGAAGAGAACCAGCTCCTACAAACTGTCTCTGATTTCCAGACATCTGCCATGGCACGTACATGTCCCTCTTCCACATTAAAAGATAAATGTAAACGTACATGCCCCTCTTCCACATTAAAAGATAAATGTAAACAAAAGGGGACAGGACAGAGTGTGGTCACACCCACAGCAGCAGTCAGTGAGAGAGGCATGTGTGATACAGAACAGGTAAACAGGGACCTTGGTCCGCAGGAGAGACCTCACCTGGCGGGCAGTGACCTGCTGCAGGGCATTCTGGCACTTGGCAAAGCAAGGATCCTTCATGATGACCATGATGACCGGCATCTGCTTGTCGATGAGTGCCAGGGGCCCGTGCTTCAGCTCTCCAGCCAGGATGCCTTCTGAGTGCATGTAGGTTATCTCTTTAATTTTCTATGGAGACACAAGTTGGCATCAGTGTCACACTGGGGAGACAGGGGGCTGCAACAGAGAAGACAGAGGGACAGAGGGATGCTGGAAGAGGGCGTTACTCTAGGGTAAGAGCTAAAGGTCTCTAAAGGTCAGCTATGCGGATGGGTGCATAGATGGGTCAACAGCAGCATGGGATGCTCTGGGCCAGGAGAGAGGATGGACTGCTGTCCAGAGCTTGAACAAGGTTGCCCAGGTAGCAACCTCACAGCCTCCAGGAACAACAGTGATACCTCTCTTCAGTTCCATGCACAGTCACGCACCCAGGCAGAAAGTTAGACTCGGTCTAGTTTGCCTTCACCCCCCACCCCCACGACAAGCCACATGGCCTCCCCAGTTACCACAGATAATGGTGGCATTGTATTCTGCTTCGATATGCTCTTATTCAATTAGATGGCTAACCATTTTCCCAATTTTAGATCCTTAATCACGTCTAAACAGTTGTTTAGATTGACCTATCAAGTAACTTCCCATACCCCGGGCTATTATGTGAATTTTACCCCCTTTGTCCAAGTAGATCCATTTCCGTTCACTTGCTGTGAGGTTTTCATCATTGCACCAATGAGAATCTTAAAGAAAATATTCCTCCACTTGTCCAGAACTAGTTATTTGGGTCAGGCAAATCCGTGGGGAAAGAGGCTCCTCCTTGGAGACTACAGACAGCTGGCATGCTGGCCTCCCAGGAACCACACAGGGCCATTGACTTGTGCCAGCAGCAGCCTAAACATGCCTTTCTTCCCTCGGAGACCAACTTGGTGGCACAGATGAATGCGCATCTTTCATCAGCAAGGCTTTGCCACCGCAGCTGACCCCCACGGCCAGAGAGCAGAACTATCAAGGGACTGAAAGTGCACCCCACCCAGGCTTTGCCACCGCAGCTGACCCCCACGGCCGGAGAGCAGAACTATCAAGGGACTGAAAGTGAAGAAGGCTTTGCCTCTTCTGTGCCCCTGAACGACCGGCACTCTGTTCCTTATGGGGGCCTGACTCTTGTAAGTGACCCGAGTTCACGGTGCAGGGATTGACTGATGCCAGAAAATGCACCAGGGGTTAATCTTCATAGCCAACTTGGTGGGATTGAAAATTTCATAAGAACAAACTTCTGAGCATGTGTGAGAAAGTTTTTAGATTGGCTTAACAGAGGTGCGGAGACTTGCCCTAAGTGTGGGTGAAATGGTTCCATGGGCCGGGCCCTGGACAGAATAAAAAGAAAGCTGAAGGTCAGCATCTGTCTCTCTCTGCTCCTTGAAGACACAGTGTGGCCAGCTACCTTCTGCCTTCCCCATCATGACAGACTGTACCCCCAAACTGAGAGCCAAAACAAACACAAACGCTTCCTTTCTCAAGTTGCTTTTGCCAGGCATTTTATCTCGGTAAGGAGAAAAGTAGCTGACACATATGTTTGGTCTCTGTCCCTTTTATTTTTTAGCATATAGTCCCTAAAATCCTTACAGTGTTTACAGTGAGAGGTGACTTTCCTTACTAATGATAGCAACAGGACAGGTCTCTACTATCTAAAGCAACACTGGCATAGAGGGTTGGGAGCTTTACGGCAACCCATCCTTGCAGAGCAGACATGGGTTGAAGGCTAATTCATCACCAGTGGCCGATGACTAAATCAACTAAGCCTATGTAAGGAAGCCTCCACAAAAACACAAAAGGACATCTGGGAAAGCTTCTAGATCACTGAATAAATGGTTCCAGGAGAGTGGCATGATCAGAGACGACGGTGAAACGCCACATTCCTTCCCGGACACCTTGATCTGTGTATCTCTTCCTGCATATGGGGTTCATCAGTATACTTGGTCGTAGTCTTTACAATGAACCAGTCACATAAGGAAAGAATTAGTCTGCAGAAGATGCATGTGTTGAAAGTTGGCACTCAGAGGCCAGTTTACTCCCAGCTACAAACATCTGCAATACTCCCTAGATGTCTTTTGTGAGCCACCCATTGACTGGGTATGATAAGGAGGGGAGCCAATATCCTTGGCACTCCTGTCCTGGTTCTCAGTGATGTCTCACCTGGAACACGAATCCCTTTAATCTCATAAGGCATTCTGATCGATAAATAGCAAACTGATAGTGAGAGATGTGGAAACCCAGGAGCCAGCTCTGCCAGCCTTCAGCGGCCCTATACTTCCAGCGCCTTGTCTCAGCCCTCCCAGCTTTCTCTCGCATTGCTAATTTATAGTCATAGGGCAAAATAGGTAGTCATCAATTTTTTTTTTTTTAAATTCAGGCACACTGCTGCGGGAATGCAAGCTCTTCCCCCTTTGGAAGTTTGAGATTTACAAGGAAGATCTATAGAGATCTCGCAATTTCCAACTGCCAAAATCCTTCCCACATAGTGGACCTGAATTTGATTTTACTTCCTCTATGCAATCTGTGTGTATAGAGGTGTGTGTGTGTGTGTGTGTTTGTGTATACTTGATGTCATTCCTCAAGAGCCACCCACTTTGATTTCTGAGACGTGATCTTTTACTGAGACCTGGTGCTCCCCAATTCAACTAGACTGGCTGATCAATGAACCCCAGAGATCCTCTTGTCTCCATCTCCCCAGTGCAGGGATTACAAGCACATACCAGCTTTTTTTTTCTTTTTCTTTTTCTTTTTTTTTTTTTTTTTTAACATATAGAGTCTCAGAGGTTAGGCACTTGAAGAAGCTTCACCAGTGCCCTTTCCGCCTCTCCCCAGAAGATTGAGAACTCTCTGGGGACAGATAACCTACTTCACTTATTTCTGTGACTCCGAGGTAAGAGGCAATGCTCAAAGCAGGCTCATGAGGGTGCCTAGTGGGTTGGCAAACCCTTCCCTTCCAACATTGCACCCTGCCCTCTTGCCCATTGACTTTTTGCAGCATCTCCTAAACCTGCGCCTATGTTACTCTGGGAAACATGTTACTGGAAGTGGAGGCTGGGCAGAGGGACTCACCAAGGCTCCTTCCAGGCATGTGGCATAGTTATATCCCCGTCCCATCACCAGGAGTGACCTCTGTGTGTAGAGTTCCAGGGCCAGGTCATGGATCTTCTCATCCAGAGATAATACTTCTTTGATCAGCTCTAAGCAATGCAAAAAGACAAGGGCAAGAACCTGTCATTCTGACTTCCAAACATTCACAAGGAAAATCATTGGCTCTAACAAGGTTTAGAAACTTTTATTGCTCAGGAGACACTGCTTCCATGCATTATTTAGAAGGGCTTTAAACTTAGTTCTGTGATAACTTTGGATACTGGCCAGAACCTTGTCAGGCTGGCAGTTCCTGTTTGTGTGAGTATGCTTGTGAATATCTATCTATAAGGTAGGCTATAAGCTCTCATTTCCAGCTTCATGTTAACAGGAAGTAAACCAAGAGCCAGAGAAAATGAAATCACCCCCTGGGAAGACACAGGACTGAAATTCCAAATTAACTCCTCAGTTCCTTGCCCTGGGCTGGGACCCAAGGCAAAGCCAGTGTAAGCCAGACCTGTTGTGCTCAAACTTCCTGGTCCTGGGACTCCATTTATACTCTTTCTAATTACTGTAATCCTCAAGAGCCTTTGTTCTTGTGAGTTATAGCTCTCAACATTTATTAAATTTGAAGATAAGGCTAATCAGTTAGGCAAAGTGGCCTATGCCTTTAATCCCTGCACTCAGGAGGCAGAGGCAGATGGCTCTCTGTGAGTTTGAGACCAGCCTGGTCTACTGAGCGAGTTCCAGGACAGCCAGGGCACCCTGCCTTGAAAAACAAACAAACAAATAAAAACTTTAAAAGTACAGCTTCATTCATTGGAAAATAGTAACTGTAATGAGCCTATAATGATAGATTTTCAAAAAATGATTGAGAAGAATGGTATTGTTGGACATCTTTTAAAAAAATTTGTTACATGTATTTGTGTGTATGTTCATACACACACACATACACACACACACACACAACAATTGTATGTAGAAATCAGTTATTATATCATGTGGGTTTGGGAGATCAAAGTGGGGGTCCGACTTGGCAGCAAGAGCCTTTACCTATTGAGTGATCTTAGCAGCCCAACACCTTTATGTGGTTTTAGTGTCTGACTTTTTGATAAAAGTGTTGACAGCACATTTGCTTCTGAGTTTGAACTGCTGTGATTTTTGTCACTGTTACTGGAATATAGGTATGTCACCCAGTCTAACAAAGATTGATATTTGGGGGGGGGGGGCTGGAGAGATGGCTCAGAGGTTAAGAGCATTGCCTGCTCTTCCAAAGGTCCTGAGTTCAATTCCCAGCAACCACATGGTGGCTCACAACCATCTGTAATGAGGTCTGGTGCCCTCCTCTGGCCTGCAGGCATACACACAGACAGAATATTGTATACATAATAAATAAAATAAATAAATATAAAAAAGATTGATATTTGGAAAAGGGAAAGGTTTTAAACGCCTTCAACTAATTAGGAGTGTTCTTTGATTCTGCATCAGACAAGAAGCAAGTTTCTAGAAATGGGGAGTTGCAAGTGTTCAATCTGAAACATAGCTGAAGTTTCTCCACTTTGTTCCACGTGGCCTGCTTTCCACTTAAATGTCTCTTTCACCCAACTCGGTGATGTCATACAAAGGCCTGGAGCTAGGCAAATCTAAAAATGGATGCATTTAGTTACAAACTTTATTTTACAAATCACCTTGTTAAAAGCTGTCAACTTCTTAGTTGAAAATAAGAAAGAAAGAAAGAAAGAAAGAAAGAAAGAAAGAAAGAAAGAAAGAAAGGTGGGAGGGAGGGAGAGAGGGAGGGAGGGGGGAGAGAGAAAGAGAGAGAGAAAGGAAGGAAGGAAAGAAAGAAAGAAAGAAAGAAAGAAAGAAAGAAAGAAAGAAAGAAAGAAAGAAAGAAAAGAAAAGAAAAGAAAAGAAAAGAAAAGAAAAGAAATCTTCAAATCTGGGAATTGGCTAAGCAGAGGCAAGCTTTCCAAATTCTAAATGATGGTTGAAAATTTGACCTTTGTTATTAGCAACAAGTACTGTTGTTTGTTTCACTTGAGGGGCAGGGCTAACTAACTTCCTTCATTTTAAGGTAAACATCCGCCACAGGGGCAGATCTTGCTACTTGCTGACTGAGTCAGTCAGGAGAGGAGGGAGGAGGCCCTGGAGTTCTGCTGATAACTGAGGCTTTAAACCTTGGCCTGGCAGGATTTGCTGGACAGTTTGCGGGGAAGGGGAGAGTAGGTTGTGTCATTGGATAGAAAGATCCAGAAGGAGAGAGTCATTAACAGCATCCTTTACATGAGAGTAAAGGAAGAGAGAGACCCAAAGGAGCTCAGTGGATTAGAAGAAATAGAGAGCCACTTTCTGGGACTTACCAGGTAAAGATCTGAGGCCCCGGATGATCTCTTGCCTCCTGTTCTGTAGAGAAATTCGGTCTTCAGACATCATCAAACCAAACATCACCAGAGAGATGAACTGGCTGGTGTAAGCCTGAGGAGGAAGGAGGGGACCGTGAAGACTTCAGCTCAGAGGTG
This sequence comes from Ondatra zibethicus, assembly GCA_004026605.1. NCBI lineage: Eukaryota > Metazoa > Chordata > Mammalia > Rodentia > Cricetidae > Ondatra > Ondatra zibethicus. The sequence continues at coordinate 100,346 of PVIU01000605.1, read as the reverse complement.
TTTAAGGAGATAGGAGAGCTAAACAACAACATGGACAAAGACGGGGACGGGATGGCAAAATGGAGATGAGGAGAGGAAGGGAGAGAGAGGAGGGGCCAAGAGCCAAGGTGCAATTGCAAGGGCACCCATCTCTCCAGCTACGCCACCACCCAGGTTCTCCCTGGAGAACACAAACATCTCGTACCTTGGTGCTGGCCACCCCGATCTCTGGTCCTGCATTGATGTGGACACCACAGTCAGTCTCCCGGGAGATGGAGCTGCCCACAGTGTTGGTGATGCCCACGGTCAGCGCCCCGCGGTCCTTACAGTATCGCAGTGCCAGGAGCGTGTCTGCTGTCTCACCTACAACATGGGAATGATATCAGCGAGTGTCTGCAAGTGCAGGTGCTAGGCCAGCTAGAAGCCTGTCCTCCTCTCCTCCCTGCCTCCTCATTCACCCCTCCTCCTTCTCCTGCTCAGGTATTCAAAGCCTAGCCAACCTTTGAAACGAAAGTAAGGGTTCGACATCCTTCCCGTTGTCTGTTAGATTGAGGATCTCATTACTTTTTATGTAGCAAGCACGTTCTTATCCCGTTTCTTTGAATCCTTATGTCAACTCCATGGAGGCTTCAGTCCCCACTTCCCTTCAGGATGAGGAGTCCAGAGAAATGAGACTCGTTATCTCCAACCAGGCCTTGCAATTGGCTTGGAATGCCCTTCTGGGACTGTAGGCTGCCTGGGTCGGATTTGCTGAGGTATAACCATTGAAAAGCAAGACTGCCCACATGGTGCTTCTCAAATAGAACTTGCTTGAAGGAAACATTTCTTGCAATTTCCCAGTGTAGACTCAAGTAGTTTTTCTAATTAGGCCACCTCAACAGCATATGCTGGTACCAACTCCCGATTTACCAATTTTAAATAAACTACAACAATATGAAGCTGACCATAAACTCGAACCCCATGAATTGTCAACCTTCTGATTGTGCCATCTACATGGCCACTGCTCTTGACTGTGTTCAACTTAGCTCCTGACCTTTCTCCAAAACTGCTGTCACCAAACGCTTCCAGACAGTCTAATTCCCCTCTTCCTTTTTCTCTTTAGACGTCTGGGTTTCCAGCACATGACTTGAAGTCAGCATCGGTTAGAGAAGATGGAAAGAAAAGGAAAAAGATGGAACTACCTGCATTAGCCCTAATCTCAGGTTTTGGTAGCTTGCTGTTTGCTTAAATCTCCTTTAAAAACCGGATACTTCCGTCCATAGACCTATGGGCTGCCCCTGTACTGTTTTCATGTGGAATCTACCTACTTTTCTGTTACTTTCCCTACCTATTCATGAACTACGTTAAAACTCTGATGGGAAGGTCAACCCAAAGGCAGTCAGTCAGTCAGTGGGATGATGAATGTGCCTGTATTAGTTTTTCTCAGCTTGTCGTGAAAATGGAAATGGTATTAAAAATTCAAAAGGGGAAGCAATACTAAAATCCCCCTAGGATATTAGAATAGTATGGCCAATTTCCAATAGTGATAATGACATTCTGGGTTTATGCTCAGTCATCTTTGTCTCACATTCCCAGTTATCTGTGGAGATAGATGTCACATGATGTTCAGATTGGGAATAACTTCCAGATGGTCCAGAAGAGGAGACGGGTGAATTGTACACAGGGATGACCCTACATTGGCTTGGTTGGTAATTTCTAAGGTTAGATGACTCATTATATGAATATTCCTACTTTTATAAAGGTTTGGAATTCATCAAAATCGAAATATTCCACAAAACCTCCTTAAATCTCTAGGCGTGGCTCCAAGGCTCTGGCTAAGCTGAAGTACACCATTACCTGGTGTGAGGAGGATGCCCAGGTAAGGCTCACTCAGCTAAAGGAAAACACTCCCTATCCCTTAACCAGAACCGTGTCTCTCCATGCCTCTCCATGCCTCCCCCTGCTGGACAGTGTGGACACTGCATATAGCAGAACTCCAAAGCTTAGACACAGAGCCTACTAAGGAATGAATAAATAGAAGGATGGGACTCTCAACCCAGTAGAATTGAGATTTTTCTTTCTCCTCTAAATTAAGCCCGGGAAACACTTAGGAGCACATTGGCGAGTGTTCTTGAAAGACTTAGAATAGCAGGGAACACCAACTTCTCCTAAATCTTGCAGGGAGCTCCATGTATGCTGCTCTCATGGGACATCACCCATGCTGAGGAGGGCTATCCCTCTGAGTCACCCATGGTCCCGTAAGTAACGCCAATAACCTCACTAAGCTAGCCTTGGGTGGAATCATTTTAGTCTGTCTTGTGGGGCGAAAACATGTTTGGTCACATTTCCCCAGGAAAGCTCACACAGCAGGGTACAGTGTTGCTAGTATCAGATGCTTTTAAGGGTTTAAATGACCCAGTGTGTGAGAGCATGTGTGGTACATGGCAGGCGCGCAGAGGCACTGGAAGAAGAGGGAGGGTGATGATGTCTAGAGAAGAGAGGTTGGAGATGAGCCAGTGAAAACCTGGCCATGCCGTCTGTCTCCCTTACCTGATTGGCTTATGAAGAAACAAACATCATCCCTGAACACAGGTGTGTTCCTGTCCAGAAAATCACTGGCGAGTTCAACCATCACAGGGAGCTCGGTCAGTTCCTCTAAAACTTGCCGTGTCTGAAGCCAAAAAGAATAGACCCTGAATGCTGGGCAGTGGTGGCACACACCTTTAATCCCAGCACTTGGGAGGCAGGTGGATCTCTGTGAGTTTGAGGCCAGCCTGGTCTACAATAGCTAGTTCCAGGACAGGCTCCAAAGCTACAGAGAATCCCTGTCTCAACCCCCCCCCCAAAAAAGAATAGACCCTGAAGTCAGTGATGGGCTTTATAGGGACACTGGGCACTGGGCTTCAAGGACAGTTTATGACATGGTCCCTTGCTATCCCAGTGGTACGGGAACTTCAGCCACTCACAGGCCATCTCGCCAGAAGAATGGACTCAGTACACTTCTCAAGCTGGCTTACAGGAATGAGTCCAAGGACTTGGTCAAATCCAGAGGCCAGTGTATTACAGCACTGTGACCAGCATCTTGGTCTTGGCTGCTGTTAACCTCCCAGGAATACCTAAGGTCTGGTGGGTTGCACTTACAGCCACAGCAGCGTGGTAGCTGGTTCCACAGCCAATCACGATGAGCCTTCGGCATCGTCGAATCTCCTTCAAATGGTCCTTCAAGCCACCCAGGAGCACTGCAGGACACGAGGCAGGGTATTAGTGTCAACTCTACACACACCTGCATTGAGCGGAGCAGGGCATGGACAGGGGCTTCCCACCTGTGTTGGTCTCAAAATTCACCCGACCTCTCATGGTATTAAAGACCGATTCTGGCTGCTCGAAGATCTCCTTCTGCATAAACGCACTGAAGTTACCTGGCCAGGGAGACATCACCAAGGTAAGTAACTCTAATTTAGATAGATTTTTTTTTATAGCTTAACTGTGAACCAGGAAAGTGTAGGAAAAGGCTTAAAACGCTGTTGCTTTGTAAGTTTTCTGCAAAGATGTCACCATGCCACAGGGCTGGTATTTCCCACAAAGTCCCCAAGGATTTTAAAGAGTGTCTGCAGGTGTCTTCCTGTCTGATGCTATGGAAACAAACCAGATGAAAGCGGATCAGATACAGTGACCATCCAGTTTACACATTAGACCCTGCAGTTTTGAGGACTTGGGGTCCCCTCCATCCTCTGACCTCTGAGCACCTGCTCTTCGAGGCAAGTGCACAGGGACTCTTGGAAGATACCTGCCTTTCATTATTTGCTGCAGTTCCATCTGCAAGGTCTGGATGGCTCTGGAGGGGTCATCACTAGCTGAGCGCTTGATTCGGTGAATGGAGAGTTTCCCATCAGCCACTGCGGCGATGTCATCATCTTCCAAGAAGATGACCCGGTTGGTGTGTTCTATGATGGCACTGGAAGGAGGGTAAAAAGACATCAAAGTTCACATTCCACCCTTAAAAGTTACAAGGTGGCAGCCACTTGCTATTTCTCAGGCATGGGATCCTTATCATTTTAGGCAGGACAGTGGCATTACAGTAAAAAGATTCACAGGTAAGCCCTCCCATACTCTACACGTCTCTTCCCCATCAATTATTTTGAACTCTAATCTTAATCTTAACCCAGTAGAGAATGTATGGGAACACACCATTTCTTCAGAAAACATTTTTACATATATCTCTTAAATCTTAAGGCCTAAATTTTAACCTATTTTAATACCAACATTCTTTTCAAAACTTAACAATTCATCTCCAAATCATCAAATATCTAATGTGTTCAAATCCCCCCTCCTAGGAAATCTAATGGATGTCTTTTTATAATTGGTTTCTTCAAGATACAAAAGTCATGGCACCTTTGGAGGGGTTGGGAAAACATACACTATTCTGATTATAAAGAAAAAGAAATAAGCACTTTCTTTAAACATGCTATAGCATGTATGTGGAGGCCAGAGGGGAACTTACAGGAGTCACTTCTCCCCTTCCAGCATGTGGGTTTGAGGATCGTCTTGGCTGCAAGAGCCTGAACCCACAGAACCAACTTGCTCACTCAGCACTTGAATTTTAAAACTATATATTTTACGAAGACAAGTTACTCCTTATATAATAGACTCTTGCTAATAAAGAACAAATGATAGAATAGTTCATGGATTACTAGTTATGAATTAACTCCAGTCAAGGATCTTGAATGGCTGTTGAAACCAAGAGGTGACAGCTGAGAGAGTCTTCAGCCAATGAATAAGGATGGCAAGACTTGAGCCTCTGATTAAGCACAGAAAGAGAAATGATGGACTGGAATGTCCTTCTGATGGAAGGACACACTACCACACATGTAATCTCGCTAAAATCCAAACCTGAGTGAGATCTAACTTCTAGACGTTCGCTGTCCCAGTTGGCTTCAACTCTCAACTTGGCACAGCCTAGAGTCACCTGAGAAGGGAGGGAGTCCTAACTGAGGGATTACCCAGATCAGATCGGGCTGTGGGTGTGTCCGAGGGAAGTTGTCATGATTGTTAATTGATGGAGGAGGCTCATCCCACCGTGGGCAGCACCATTCCCTGGGCAGGTAGTCCTGGGCAGTATAAGAAAGCTAGCTAGGCAGGAATCAGCAAGTAAGCCAATGAGTCGCATTCCTCCATATACTTCAAGACTGCTCGAGTTCCTGCCCTGACTTCCTTTGTTGATGGAAAGTGACCAGAAAAGATAAGCTGAAAAACACTTCCCCTCCCCTCAGTTCCTTTGGTAGTCATACTTGTTGCAGGCACGGAATGAAATGAGAATGCTTGCCAGTGCTGAGAGGCTTGGTTAAAGTGTGGCTGTTCTCACTGCAAAGAATCTACAGTGCTTAATCACAGGAGAAGCTTCTAGAAGGAATAAGGTAGGCCCGGTCCCTGCTGACAGCTCAGCGGTGACTGCTGAGATGTAAGATTCCCATCTTTACTTTCTGGGAGGCTGCCAGTATTGGTTCTCACAGCTTGTCAGATGGCTTTAAAAGGGTGTAATTATTTTGCCTATGAACACTATTTCATCTTCCCCCCGGCATCTGTGCCTTTTCTAATTTTAGAAACACCTGTGTCACTGACTATAAGGCTCAGTGGTTTTGAGCACTTCTACAAAATGAGAACTTCAGCCAATTACAATGCCCAAATACCACTTACAGGTAACCAAAATCTGTTTCAAGTCATAGCTCTCTAGTTTTCCCTCATTCCACCCTCTCTTTTCCTTTTTCTCCCCCTACCCCAACTTTTCTTCCCCTGTGCCTGGATATCTCTAAAATTTAAAATATCTCAGACTGGTGAGGTAGCTCAGTGGGTAAGAGTGCTTGCCACCAAGTCGGACAACCTCAGTTCAGTCCCGGGGACCCACATGGTAGAAGGAGAGAATCAACTCCTACAAGCTGTCCTCTGACCTACATATGTGCTCCAAGTGCATGCAGACAGACTCTTTGGGTGCACAGTCCCAGGAGAACAGCAAAGATGCTGAGCTACCTTGCATCAGAAGCAAAGAAGAACTCCACAGCTTTATCGCCCACGGCGTGCAGACAGGTGGAGCTGTCCAGGCGCTTCATCCTGGTCTTACAGATATTCTTCACGTTCTCGATATTGCCTAGTAAACAAAAGAAAGGGTTGCGAGTCTCAGCAGGCTGCTTTATTTGCATAACACGTGGCAAGGAACCCATTTTCCGCTTTTGAATATTGTGTGGGAGAAAATCTGCAATTTTTAGCTATGGCTGTGCCAGCCAAATCACGTAAAAGCTCCCCAAATAGCTCAGTAGTGCTGAAAGAGCATTTAAATGGCTGCGGTGGGAGAGCAAGGCAAACGAAAACAACCCAAAGAAGCTCGAATCAGGGCACAGTTACCATTCTCCCCGGCTGTCTGCTGCTCCCTCTGTTTCTGTGCAGGTCCCAAAATATTCACAATGAAATGCTGTTTTAAAAGATGGAGCTGAGTCTCCATCCATTGCATGAACATCTTTGAAACCCAGAGCCACACAGCAGCTGGGTCCAAGACAGAGTGTTGGGGGTGGTGATGGTATGGCTGCCTCCAAACAGAGCTGGCTGCAAGGGGGTGACTACCCTGCAGCTGACTGCTGATGTCTTCAGGGAACTCACATGTCCGGTATAAGATGGGGATCTGCTCTGTGGAGAGTTTGTATTTGCTTCGTACCCCGATGAGCAGTGGGCTGCCTCTCCTGCAGGAAGAAGACGTCAAGTGACCCATCAAGAGACCCCAAATCAGATGTCTTCCCAGCCTCTTGGTACATCTTGCATAAGATGATGTCTTCCAGGTTTGGAGCATGGAAATGCCAGCTGCCTCATATCATCACCCAGGTATCTGACCAATTAACCTGGTAACATCTCCCCACTTTTATGAGATGTTGAGCTCCCAGGTCTCCAAATCTCTATAAGCAGCTAACCCACATGGCTAGGTCTCAGGGGCTGGACATTTACCATGAGAGAAAGGCCTGGTGTACACAGAATATGGAGAAATTATATGCAAATACTGCACTATGCTATTTTATACAAGAGACCTGAGTGTCTAAGGATTTTAGTATCTGGACAGGGTTTAGTGTCAGAACTCCCAGAAACACCAAGGGAAGACAGTACTGTACTCTGTGGGCTGCAAAGGGAAGTTTCCAGGGTAGTTGTACCTAGGCTTAAGTGATACCCCTCTAAGGAAAACTTAGAATCTTTGACCTGTACAAAGTGGGTTTCATCACAAAGGGAACAGCGACTTTCACAAAGAAGAGTCTCCCAGGAATAACAGAAGCTGACGTGGGTAAGGCCTTGGTGTCCGTCTGTCACCATCACCAGGCTCTCTGATTATCATGGGATAGACTCTTCAGTGCGCACTTCACAGTATTTCCTTCCTGCTTACTATTGCTTTGGCCTAAGCTTGTTGAAGGTATTAAATCATGATATTTATTTATTTATTTATTTTGAGACAGCCTTTCTCTGTGTAACGACCCAGGCTGTCCTAAAACTCTCTTTGCAGACCAGGCTGGCCTCCAACTCAGAGAGATCCACCTGCCTCTGCTTCCCACGTGCTGGGATTAAATAAAGACGTGCACCACCACCGTCTTGCTTTAGGTCATGATCTTCATGGTATCCTGCCTTCAAAATGCAATTCTTTGCTTTATCTTATAGATTACAGCACTCACATCAAACAAGCAGATCACTTCCATAATTCATACAATTTAGACCTCTGCATCTTAGAACCCAGGCAGGCAACATTCCAGGACCTCAGTTCCTCACTACCCTCTGTCTATCCATGCAGGATATGGTAGTACCACCTCCAATTGAGCGCTAAGGAGATAGTTCAACTGACCAAGTGGCTACCACGAAGACCTCAATCAGGACCCCCAAAAAGCTACTTAAAAGTGGAACACAATGGATGGTGTGTACGTCTATAAGACCTGCAGGTGGGGAGGGGGGCAGGAGAACACTGAGACTGGAGACATATGGCTCCTTGGAATTCATTAGCCAGCCAGCCTACAGCTGGATGGATGGGCGAGCTCCAGGTCCAATGATACCTTGTCTCAGAGTGAAGGGGCTGGGTGATGACTCAGTAGTTAACAGCACCTACTGATCTTGCATAGGACCTAAATGTAGTCACTAGCACCCCCACAGTGGCTCATCACTGTCCACAAGCCCAGTTCTATTCATAAGTCCAGATCTGACGCCCTCTTCTGACCTCTGAGGGCAGCAGGCACACAAGTGGTACACATACATACGTGCAAGCAAAAGACTCACCATACACATAAAAGAGAAAACACCTGATGTGGACCTCTGGCCTCCACATACACGTGCACCCTCATGCACACATGTATACACAACCTCCAGCGTAAGCCTGAAACTACAGACCATGAACTCAGTACACACAAGGTCTTCGCATGTACTCACATATGATGGTTCAATTTAGGTGCAGTAAGAGAATAACAACAACAAACAACAAAATAAAAACATTATAAGACTGCACCATAACAAAAGTTATTTTAAACTTATGAGTTGTCTGTTTCTGGACCTTGTTTGTCCACTGATAACTGAAACCTTAGCGTGTCACACTTTACATTGAGTGGGGGTGGGGAGGGGACTTCTGTAGCTAGTGTGGACTGGGTGCTTTCTCCTCCAACATGTTAACTGACCAGTAAGAAAACTCTGAACACACTTTGTTAGGACCACCGAAGGTTGTTCAAAGAATTTGACTTCAATAGAGCGGGCTAATATTTTGTCTTGAACAATTTCTTTCTCATATAGACTGATGCGCTCTGTTAGTCTTTGAAAAGTTTGAAGAATAACTATCCATCTGAAATATATCTCTGTACATCTAAAAAACCTAACTAGCATGACTACAAACTTGACTATTATAGATGACTATCTATTAACCTGTATTTCTTAATTACACATTATATTTTTAAATGAGCTGTACAAACACAGTACTTTAATCAAGAGCAGAAATATACATGTAACAAAATTGACCTTAAGTTTGTATCAGTAGACCAGGAGCTATAGCAATGCAAAGTATCCATCTCTATAGCAAACCACTTGTTTATTAATAGTCTGGATCCAGCCCATGTACAGGCATTTGCTGTGTCTGCCTATTATTTCTTTAGCAATGACAGGCCTGTTTCTCATGAGCACTGACGTACTCAAGAACCCCTCTTCCGATTTCTTGAAATAGGGGACAAAGTTCAGAAAGACTGAGGAAAAAGTGCTGAGTACTCTGACTATTTTTGTATCATCCTTTGTTGTGTCTAAAACTAATCTGAGACTTTGTTCTGGGTCCAGCGAGGAGCTAGCTCAAGTTGCCCCCAAATAATGATAGGACTCACACACTGATAATAGTGCTTAAGGGTATCTGAGTTTGTGGGTAAATGGCTCCCTGATCTTATTGTTCAGATCAAGCTTTCCTTTAAGACGCAGAGACCCCCTGAGATGTCCCAAGGGCTGGCTTGCATGGACCAGCCATCCACTACAGGCAATTTAGAAAAATCAGGCTTTATTGCTTTCCTCACCCCACATTCATTTGAAACAGTAATATCACGTTATAAGATTTTCAGGGGAGCTTCTTGATTTGATAGGGACCAGCTGGTATTTTATAATTCTATTCTATGATTTGATGTGATTATATTTCAAATGACATATTAATCCCTGCCCCAAGGAAAAAAAAGTAAGACTATGATAAATTCATCTGATTTTCTGGGTAGCTATTGTGACAGTCTTCAAGGGACAGTCTCACTCACTCTGCTCGGGTCTCCCAGGGCCACACATAATTGTAAACGGCTCCTTTGTGCTTTTAGAATAAAGGCGGCAGCCCACAGGACACCTAGGTCCCTTAGAGCTGGGCTTCTACCAGACCCTCCACTCACCACTCGCCTGTCAAGTTCACAGGGCAATGTCTGTAACTGCCTGATTCACTACTGTCCCCAAGCCTAGTCCACAGCAGGTATCACTAAACAGACATGGAGATGGAAAGTCCTACCTAGGAACCCTCTATCCTGTCATCATACACCCAAACTGGGAGGCGGGAGAGCCACACTTTCTGCTTATTCCTCCCTGCGTTGGTCCTGCTCCTGGGGAAGCAGTTATAACTCTCTGCCTTTCCTGGGTTGATGTCTGAGTCAGTCTCAGACCCCTGGGACAGTGGCCTTCCCAGCCCCACCACAAAGCAACACCACTCTCTAGCCTCTGGAGTAAGCATCCTGAGAACAGACTGGATGTCCCAAGGTCTCCAGAAACCTGCTCATAGTAAGGGTTCAGCAAGTATTAGTTGGATCTCTAGGTGAGTGGAGAATCACTCCATCTGAACATAAAATAAAAGGATGATGTTTAATCTAATTCTATGAATCTAGTCAGCAATGAAGTGCCTTTGAGACGGGCTCCAACAGAGGAGTGCAGGGCCTGACCTAGACTTCTTAGGTGAATCCTATTATGTCCCTACCACATAGGTGACAAGGGATGAGCTTTGGGCTTTTAAGAACTTTTTTTAAAAATTGCATTGTTAGTTTATTTATTTATTTATTTATTTATTTGGTTTTTTTTTTTTTGAGACAAGGGTTTCTCTGAGCCTGTCCTGGAACTAGCTCTTGTAGACCAGGCTGGCCTTGAACTCACAGAGATCCATCTGTCTCTGCCTCCTGAGTGCTGGGAATAAAGGTGTGAGCCATCACCACTTATTAGTTTATTTTGTGCATGTGGAGGGAGCAAGGGGTGGGGGTGGGGTGCGTGTGTGCCATGATGTCTGTATGGAGGTTAGAGAATACCTAGCGGGGGATGATTCTGTCCTCCCACCACATGGAGTTCAGGGATTGAATTCCTCAGTCTTGATAGCAAGCATTGGCACTTGCTGAGCCATCTCACCAACCCCTGTAAAGAACTAGATGTTGGGTTTGCTTTGGTCCACTTCACATTCACAATTGTGCATGCTTTACTTAAAAGGGGTTCCTACATTAATTAGGATCTGAGCCCCCATACAACTTGGATCTAAACCTTCATACACTTTTATTATTTTCTGTTTTATTTTGGGGGGGCAGTGTATGTGTGTGCTTGTGTGTGCATGCAACAAGTCAGCCTTGACTATCATTCCTCTGTAGCCATCTGCCATGGCCTTTCTTTCTTTCTTTCTTTCTTTTTTTTTTTTTAGAGAGTTTCTCCCTGAACCTGAGCACTCACCAGTTAGGTTCGACTGTGAGCTCCAGGGGTCACCTGCCTCTGATTCTACAGTGTAAGTGTGTACCACCGTGGCCAGTTTTTTTAAAATTTATTTTATTTTATCTTTAAAAAGAAAAAATATCTTTTTTCATTTTATATACCAATCCCAGTTCCCACCCCCTCCCCTCCTCCCGTTCCCTCCACCTACCTCCTCATCCCCTTTCCATCCACTCCTCAGAGAGGGTGAGATGTATTGCTTTGGGGAAGATCCAAGGCCCTCTCTACTACATCTAGGCTGAGGAAGGTATCCATCCAAAGAGAATAGGTTCCCCAAAAGCCAGTACAAGCAGTAGGGATAAATCCTGGTACCACTGCCAGTGGCCCCTCAGTCTGCCCTAGCCATACAACTGTCACCCACATTCAGAGGGACTAGTTTGGACCTATGCTGTTTCCTTCCCTGTCCGGCCAGAGTTGGTGAGCTCCCATTAGCTAGGTAAACTGTTTCAGTGGGTGTCCCCATTATGGTCTTGACCTCTTTGCTTGTGTTCTCACTCCTCCCACTCTTCAACTGCCTGTGTGTACTGGGGTTCAAACTCAAGTCATGCTTGAACAGCAAGCACTTTAGTGACAGCTATCTCCTCACCCCTAATACTTTCTGTTATTATTAAATTTTTACAATGAAATTAATTATTGGCAAGGGAAGCATGGTATAGCACGCATGGAGAAGTCTGTGGAACCAGTTCTTTTCTTCTACTTTTACATGGATCCCAGAGATGAAACTCAGGTTGGAAGGCTTGCACAGTACCCAACATATATATTTTTTTAATATTAATTTGTTGTCAGCTTCTAAAAATCTGGAGATTTCACATTAAAAATTCAATCTTACGGGTTTTTTTTCTTTCATTTTTGTTATTTTTTTCTCTCTTACTTTTGAGACAGGGTTCCTGGCTACCCTGGAACTCACTCACTCTGTAGACCAGGCTGGACTTAAACTCAGAGAGCCACCTGCCTCTGCCTCCCAAGTGCTGGGATTAAAGGCGTGCGCCACCACCACTTGACCTACGTTTTCCGTTTTGAAAACAGGAGCTCTAGCACCACTGGCCACTGCAGTTCCTGGGCCTCAGCCACAGCTGATGTTCTTTAGACCCAACAAGCACTCCGCAGTTTGCAAGAGCCCCTAAGCACCCTGGTGTCTCAAACCAAATGATTTGATCTTATTTATGTCTTTGTTCCTGGAAGTACTAATGCCTTACCTTGTGGCAACAGCTTCTCCCGGGTAGTGGATGCTTTTGAAAACCAATGCAAAGGCGCCTTCCTGAAAACACAGAAGGAAAAAGGTGAAGGCCTGTGGAGTAGCAATTGCTCTGACTGATCAAGCCGCTGCAGGCCACTGACCCAGGCAGGGAGACCCCAGCTCCTCTCTGTGGCAGATATGGGTTGCATAACGATCTAAGTTCAGAGGTAGCTTACGGAGGATGCGGTTAAAGCGAAAGCCAAACAGATGGCCTCATGCTCAAGCACCAGAGTCCAGCCTCACAAGGAACTCCTGTTTCGGATGCCCAGGGTGGAGTGGTGCAGCTAAAGCCACAGAGAGTGAGAGTCAGGGTTAGAGAAACCCAGCACTGAGCCTCAGGAAGGGGCCTGTTCAGGGAGCAGCTGGAAGGTTCAAGGGTTTGATAAGCATAACTCAACACTGGGTCCAACCTGGGATCCAGTTCTGGCTTTATCCCTTCCCTTAATTAGGCAATTGCTCCAGCTACCTTCATGCCTCATTTTCCTTATCTGCTTCCCAGAAGACAGCAGTTCTATCTGTGTGACTTTGAGGCTCAAGACTAATGCACGTAAGTGCTTAGAATGGTCCCTGGACTTTAGAGCATCCAGGAGAACTGGTCTTGTTAATTCACTTATTATCATTTCTGTGGCTGTGACTGTTAATTGTTCCTGTGTCTGTGCCTCACTTTGCTATTTGCACAAAGCTAGAACTAGATTCCAGTTTTCCTAATTCAGGACTATCAGTTTCTTTTCTGAGATTTACTTATTTGATTATTGTGCATGTGTCCTTGTCTACATGACCTTATGTGTGCTATGTGTATGCAGTGCCCACAGTGGCCACAAGGGGGCGACAGATCCTCTGGAAATGGAGTTAGAGGAGATACAGGGTGGGCCACCCAACATGGGTGCTGGAAACTGAACCTGGGTCCTCTACAAGATCAGTTAGTATTAACCAATGAGCCTTCTCTCCAGCTTACCCAATGTCTTTTTTAATTTAAATTCTTCATGAAAAATTATCCCAGAGTGAGCATGTCCAGACTTGTTCTTGCCACTATTCCCTAGAGTACCCGATGTAGTGAAACAATCATCTACATGATTCCACTATATTAGGTGTTATATTTAATATAATCTAGAGATAATTTAAAACACATGGGGCAATGTGCACAGGTTATATACAAATACTGTGACAGTTTATTTGAAACTTGATTTGGGTATCTAATTAGGGCCTAGGAACCAATTCATACTAGTACCAAGGAATGGCGCCGTAGAATATGCTATAATTTAGAGATAGGACCTCTAAATGAAGGACCCCCAAAAGAGGGTGGCACAGATCAAAGGGCTGTGGCAGTAGATTCACTCCAAACACTTTGACTGTAGGCTGACATATCCAAAACCACGCACATGCCAACCCACAGCACTCTCTGACCCAATGAGGCCTGGATTCTGGGCCTTGAACACCACATCCAGGCTGCTGTAGCCTTGGACCAGTTCTTGGGTGGCATGGTACCTTAGGGATGGGCTCTGAGACAGCCAACCCCCTTTTCCTGACTCCCATCCCATGCAGGCCTTGCCTACTCTGTTTCCTCTAAGGAAAGTTAACCTCTTAGGACAAGGTCCCAGGCCCCATGTCTGTTCCCCTGGACAAGCACACAGCTCCATGTCTATCTCCCTGGACAAGACCCCAGACCCCTGTCTATTCCCCTGGACAAGCTTCCAGGCCCCATGTCTATTCCCCTGGACAAGCCCCTAGGTCCCATGTCTGTTCCCCTGGACAAGGCCTCGGCCACCATGTCTATTCCCCTGGACAAGCCCCCAGGCACCATGTCTATTCCCCTGGACAAGCCCCCAGGCACCATGTCTATTCCCCTGGACAAGCCCCTAGGTCCCATGTCTGTTCCCCTGGACAAGGCCTCGGCCACCATGTCTATTCCCCTGGGCAAGCTCATCGCTCCTGTGTCTATTCCCCTTGGGGAGGAGCTGTGGTTCGAGTCTAGCTGTCTGACATCCGTGGACAGTTTCTCCTGCTGTCTTTCCTGGGCCACTCCCACTGACTTCAGCATTTCCCTGTGCTCTGATCTCTCCTGTCACAAAACCACAATCTTCTTCTGGAACTGCAAACATCTCTGGTGCCATAGCTGTTGCTATGCACCTTAAAAACCAGATAGCTCAGAAACCTATTCCTGTGTGCTCTATGCACGTCCGCCTTCTCCCCTCCTCCCTGCTTTCCTTTCCCATTTTGTGCTTGATTGTGGGCATTTCCCCCGACTGCTCTACTGACAGGGAGGAAAGACTACAATTCCAGGTCTCCAACGTCAGTCACATTCATCTGATTAGCATATGACCGTGAGAGATGACAACATGAACCATGGCAGCTACGTCCACACGTGCTCACAAGCCATGGTTATAAAAGCCACAAATTAGAATGCCAGCTACCGTCTCAGGGGCTAAAAGGAAGCAAACATTTTGTTGGATATTCACTCCCCAAACTGGGCTTTCTCCAGATTCTACAGGAATATAACACTGTAAGTACATGGTCTATAAGAGAACTCTCTTTCCCCCTCAGCACCTTGTGCAGATCTGTACAAGTGAGAAATGAAGATGTGTTTAGACAGACGGCACTCGTAACTTACCAACTGCTGAATGACTCTTTCGACCAGCGTTGAAAAGGTAATATCCTCAGTCTCTCTGTTGTCGAATACATATTTAATCAGCTTGGCGATGGTCTCCGTGTCTGTTTCTGACTCAAACTCGTAGCCCTTGCTTTCCTGGAATATGGGGTTGTACCGAGGGTGACAGATTTTGGTCATTGTGCAATGCTGACTGGGCCAACTCCCTCTAGTCCCTTATGATATGACTTAAGGCAAGAACAAGCAAAACTGGGAAGGGACGAGAAATGTCTGCCAGAACCCAGCAGCCAAACACCTCTGAGTCACCCTCTTACTCCCAGAAACTGTCCCTCCTCAGGAGCTTGTCTTCACCGTTAATCTGGACATTGCAAAACAGCGGCAGTGATGATAAAATATGTGAGTCAAACCCGCTCACATCCCAGCTCACACGGCACGACCTTTTCACACTGTGGACATTCACCGTCTGGCTTCCCAGCCCACAGTCTACGTGGTGTCTGAGTGGGTGTGTCCCCTAGTACAAGCTACTGCGCTGAAGCCCAGTTCACATCATTTTGATCCTGTGAAACCATAGCAGCCTGGTGTCTTTCCTGGGCCACTCCCACTGACTCCAGCATTTTCCTGTGCTCTGATCTCTCTATCACAAAACCACAATCTCCTTCTGGTGCCATAACTGTTGCTATGCACCCTTAAAAACCAGATAGATAGATAGATAAACACTAAAGCCCTGGTATCTCTCCCCAGACAAGGTCTGGTCCAGCTGAGGGTAAGGTTCCCACTCACGGTTGTGACATGACCTAGAGTGGGTCTCGCTCAGTTCCCGTGTTTGTTTTGGGAGGGGCACAGGCTCAGTGAAAGTGTCAGGAGGAAGACCAATGCTGACTTAGATTTGAGTTAGCCAGGGGAAGCCCCTTACCAGAAATTTCCTCAGATCCTTGTAATTTGTGATGATCCCATTATGGATGACAACAAACTCTGAAAGAAAAGTGTGGGGGAGAGAGAAGTGATAGCTACAAGTGACAGCCAAGCAAGATGCTAAGGGAGACGATTGAACACTGGACAGTCTTTTTTTTTAAAGATTTTATTTATTTATTATGTATACAGCATAATATTCTCAGTATTCTGTCTGCATGTATACCTGAAGGCCAGAAGAGGGCACCATATCTCATTACAGATGGTTGTGAACCACCGTGTGGTTGCTGGGAACTGAACTCAGGACCTTTGGAAGAGCAGGCAGTGCTCTTAACCACTGAGCCATCTCTCCAGCCCCTGGACAGTCTTCCTGAGACATGTGGCAATCAGGTATCATTTGCAGTGATGGTGATGCCTGCATCGGTGTCTGCAGCTTACACCCGAAATAACCTGCCTGTCAGTGGTAAACATCTGGCAGCTGACCCTGTGTGGAACTCTTTCTTTGGATATTATCAAGAAGGCTTCCAGCTTCCAAAATTACTTATGTCAAATGAAGTTGTGCTCCACCTGGTACATTAGTTCTTTTTGTTTGTTTGTTTGTTTGTTTTTGTTTTTCAAGATGAGGTCTCTCTGTCTAGCCCTGGCTGTCCTGGAACTCATTCTGTAGACCAGGCTGGCCTTAAATTTACAGAGATCCACCTGCCTCTGCTGGGATTAAAGGCGTGTGCCACCACTGCCTGGCTCATAGTGTATTCTGAAGTAAGGAACTTCTGGTATGGCTGGCCTTGTCTCTAGGCAGGGCAGGAGGCTGTGTGGTTGCAGCCTCTCCCCTGCCTCAAAACCTTAAACTCTTGACTGTCTGAGCTCTGACTCTGGGACCCAGGGCTCGACCTAGCCACTAACCATGATTGGCAGTATCGTCTGCCTTCACTCAGGACCACTCTGTGGGGCAGGGAAATGGGGTCATCTGGATGAAGAAGGAGCTCCAAGCTTCTCTTTAGGATCCTAGCCTTCTAGAACACACTGCTCTTCTCATACTGTCCTGCTATGGGTTGAGTGTATCCTTCAAGAGTTCATTGCATGTGACACTGGGTCCCCAGGGTGATCCTGTGACAGGTGGTAGGACCTTTAAGAGATGGGACCTACTGGGAAGTTATCGGAGACATGCTAGCAGAAGAAACTAATAGAGTGCTCACTGGATCCTCGCTAGTTCTGGAGAGTGTGTGTTGTTACAAAGCGAGGCTGCACATTTGGTCCCTACCTCATGCAGTCGGTTTCCTTTTCTGCTTTTTTAGCACGTGGTGTTGAAGCCAAGAGTAGCCTCACCAGAGGTCAGACAGATGCCCTGCCCAATCACAGATTTTCTGTTCCTAAAACTGAGACCTAAATAAATCTCCTTTCTCTACAAGTACTCAGCCCCAGGTATGTTGCTATAGTGAACCAATGTGCTGCTTTATTTCACTCCTGGGATGAATTCCAAAGAGCCCCTGTGAGAAAATGCCATCATTTCCTGTGTCCTAGGTCAGCAGCACCCAAGGGACCAGGGGTTGCCTGACTGAGGCCCAGTGTGACCCACCAGGGTGTTAGGGGAGTAGATGCTTAGATGTCTCGAGAGGATTTGGCAGGTGAGAAAGGCACTTTGAGGTGGGCATGGAAGCCACTCTGGCTAAGATCATCTCTGGTGGGTCATTTGGGGAGAGGTAGAAATAGCCCGAACAGGATGCACTTACCATTGTCTTTGTCTGAGCGCTGTGGGTGACTGTTGACAGCGTTGGGAACACCGTGGGTGGCCCAGCGTGTGTGGGCAATGCCAAAGTGTGTCTCAAACTCCACCTTCAAGTCCATGCTATCTTGCTCTAAACAAAAAGAAAACCAGTTGCTGTATTCATGTATGCTGTACATGAGTGTTTGTCTGTGTGCATATGTGGTGTGTACATGTGTGCGGAGGCTGAAGGTTGATGCTGGGGTGTTTTCCCTGACTGGTGGCCTTATTCATTGATGCAGGGACTTGTTAAACTCAGGAGCTCACCCACTGTGGTTAGTCTGGCTAGTCAGCTTGCTCAGGGGATCCTCTGTCTCTGCCTTTTGGCTTTTTGGTTTTGTATGTGTGTGTGTGTGTGTGTGTTTTGTTTTTCTGAGACAGGGTTTTTCTGTGTAGGCCTGGCTGTCCTGGAACTCATGCTGTAGACAGGGCTGGCCTCGAACTCACAGAAGTCCACCTGCTGCCTCCTGTGTGCTGGGATTAAAGATATTTGCCACCACGGCCCTGCTGTCTCTGTCTTTTGACAGCTGGAATTACTGCCATGCCTACCTGGCATTTAAAGAGGTACTAGGATCTGAACTCTGGTTCTAGGGCTTGTGTGGCAGGCAAAGCCATCTCTTTGGACAACTGTCTGTACTTTAAAAACAAGCGTTGGTAGCTGGGCAGTGGTGACTGGCGCCTTTAATCCCAACACTTGGAAAGCAGAGGCAGGCAGATCTCTAAATTCAAGGCCAGCCTGGTTTACAGAGTGAGTCCCAAGATAGCCAGGGCTACACAGAGAAACCCTGTCTCGAGAGAGGAGGAAACTACCACTAAGACAAGGTAGTTTCATTATATTAGACACACCATCTTAATTGATGACCTACCTTTAATGTAAGTCACACATGGCAGACAGCACAGGGATCTACTATATCTGGGAACCACCTATGTTGTTAAGTTTTACTTAGTGTTTATCAGTAACTGAACCCATTTCATTTTCCCTTTTGAGCCAGGGCCATGGTAGCCCTGGAACTCACTACATAAACCAAACTGGCCTCAAATTGACAGCTATACTTCTTTCTGCCTTAGCCTCCCAAGTGCTAGGATTACAAACTAGGACCACTATGTCTTACTCTTATTTCTTTCCTTTATTTTGGTTGTTGTTATTTTGTTTTGTTTCCTAAGACAGGGTTTCTCTGTGTAGCCCTGGCTGTCCTGAAACTCACCCTGTATACCAGGCTGGCTTTGAACTCATCTGCCCATAGTGCTGGGATTAAAGGTGTGTACCACCACCACCCGACTTGCCCTTATTTCTTAATCATAATAAGTTGATTTAGTAAGGAAAAGGATGTGTGTGTGTGTGTGTGTGTGTGTGTGTGTGTGTGTGTGTGTGTGTAAAAAAGCAGTATTGTGTGCCAGGATAATTAAGATAAATGTGTAAGTATTAAAATAGTTTTTGAGTCTCCACATAGAGCTGCTTAAAATAAAGCATCCTATACTTTGAGACAGTCTTACAAAATGGCCTTAACCCTTCTGATAGTTACCCAAGTGTAGACAAATTTTCAGTCTCAAATGACATTGACGTATTTTCAAGGGACCTGTGTGCCAACTATCACTCTGATACAGAGCATTTCCTACTTACTGTAAAGTTCTTCATCCAGAGCCTTCACTTTCCCCTTTTTCTTCACAAGATGGATGTGCCTTTCTTTGACTTCATGGTTATTCCCGTCAATGGCCACACCTAGTTTTCAGAAAGCACATAGTTCCAATGCTTGCCTATTGCCAACATGACCCACAGAAACACTCAGAAAGAGCCCCTACTCCAAAGAGCCGACCACTGTTCACATATCCGTCACAGTAGAGCAGTTTACTTATTTTAGAATATCATAAAATTGAAAGCAAACATTTTTCATGTTAGATTTTAGTTCTGTCACCGCACGGCGCAGCTGTCATCTCTGCTTCACGTCCCTAACGTGAGCCAACCAACAGCTGATCAGAGTTCTTGAAAGTAAAATAGGGACTAGGCTGGACCTGAGTTCAGTCTCCAGAACACACATAAAAAAGCCAGGCATGAGCTGGGCGTTGGTGCATGCCTTTAATCCCAGCACTCTGGAGTCAGAGGTAGGCTGATCTCTGTGAGTTCGAAGCCAGCCTGGTCTACAGAGTGAGTTCCAGGACAGCCAGGTCTATATGAAGAAAACCTGTCTTGAAATAACAAAACAAAACACAGGCATGGTGGTGCACGCTTGTAATCTCAAGGAGACAGGTGGATGGATCCTGGGAACTCACAAGCCATTCAACCTAACTAATCTACAAGTTTCAAGTCAATGGAAAACATTGTCTCAGAAAATAAAATGGATCTCTGGCCTCCACACAAATGAGTATATGTGCAGTCACATACACGGGTGTACTCAAACACATGCATACACACCAACAAAGCATTGTAAAAAAAAAAAAAAAGGTACTGTTGTTGGTTGCAGCTGGTACATCTGGAGACTCTAACCCAGGACCTCATACATACTAAGCCAGGGCTACACCCTCCCTCAGCCTTCACCGCCCCATACTTCTCCCCCAAGCTTCGGGATCAAAGAGAACTATCTCGTTTTCAAGATTATCTGTTTTGAAAGATAAACCTAGGTCAATTTCAAAGTAGCAATGATAGCAGAGTGTGCAGGGATCCTGGGCTTGGCTGCCACACCCACCTTTAAAGGCGAGTGTCCACTCAAAGGCACTTAGCCTGCTGTGCTCTTTGCATCCTGACCTCCTAGCTGCCATCTCCCTCAGTCTGCAGGCCTGTAAACCTTGTCGGGAGGACAGACAAGGTTACCCAGTCTCCCGGATTTGTACTTAATTAAATATATAGCCAGTGGAAGAGGGAACCCTGAGACAGCCACCTGATGAGGACTGGGAAGTGAGTTAGAAAGGGCTTTGAAAGTGAAGGAGGAGTGTAAAACTGCAGGGGCTGAGGGTCCGACCCCGCAGAGAGTGTGTGGAAAGGCCTGGATTCCATCTGCTTTCTTTCATTGTTTTGTGGTCAAGCCGCAGTTTCTCTGTGTAGCCTTGTTTGTCCTGGAACTCAGCTCTGTGGACCAGGCTGGCCTTGAACTCAGAGGTCGGCCTGCCTCTGCCTCCCCGAGAGCTCAGATCAAAGATGTGCACCCCCACGGCCCCCACCATACAGCAAGACTAGCTTAATCTTTAACATCCCGACTTAGTAAATGTTACAAATTGTATAATGATGGCTAAGGGGGAGAAAAAAAGAAAGAAAATTTATTTACAAAACGCTCTCCATTCTCAACCCAGATAATATCACTGCACAACAGCAGGGGTGCCAAGAAACTGCTCTGGGGGAATTTACTGAGGCGTGATAGGAAGGCAGAAAGCTGCATATCTATCTAATGTACCCAGCTTGGTGGACTAAGAGATAGGGATCTACCAGTGAAATACCCCCAAATCCATGGCATTGACTTCTCCTTCACCTGATTTCTTTCCCGACCATCCTCACCATTTCTCTCCTCCGTTAACATTAGTGTATGTGTGTGCATTTAACACGAGGTCTCCTCTCTTACGAATGCTAAAGTACACAGTACCGTATAGTTAGCCGTGCCCCGGAAGCTGCCCCGGGATCTCCAAGACAGTCATCTCGAGAGCACAGGTGAAACTTTGTGCCTTTGAGCAATACTGATGAAGCTATGTCTGATCGAGATTTCATTAGAGATCTCTTATTTAACCCTTGTGTTTGCTTTTCTATGTTAAAAATAAAATGTTTTCTCAATGTTTCTACAGTTTTGAAACATCTTTAATGAGCAAGTGTGGTTATTCTTGGATTATTAAAAGCAGCTGTAGAGAGACTGAAGGGGGAAAGAAAGAGGCTAGGTCTGGGCAATGTTTATTTCCTGTGAGGGGGCATTTTTACCACCCATGTGTGCAGATGGCCAAAATACCTATAAAAGATGGGATGTGGCCCCTTAAAGGGGCAAAACTAACTCCCACAGTCCACAAGGGAAACTGGGAAATGTAGTCTTTCATCAGGAAACTACCAGTTATTATATTAATAAAGGAATGTTAAGAAGTGTCAGGGAAATTCCAAGGCTGAAAAAGTCCCTGCCACAAAGAACGAGGGTAAGATAACCAGCCATTGTGGGGTGTCTCAGAGACCTACCTGCCGAGTCGTAGCCCCGGTACTCCAGCCGCTGCAGGCCCCTGATTAGGGTTTCAAAAATCTCTTTCCTTGTCTTGGGAACCCTGTAATTCATATACGCAAAGATTCCTGTCCAAAGAGAAAACAAAATGGTATCTTAAGAAAATACCAGTATCAGGGCTAGAGAGATGGCTCAGTGGTTAAGAGCTTTGCTTGTTCTTCCAAAGGTCCTGAGTTCAATTCCCAGCAACCACATGGTAGCTCACAACCATCTGTAATGAGACTTGGTGTCCTCTTCTGGCCTGCAGGGATACACGCAGGCAGAACACCATATACATAATAAATAATTTTTTTAAAAAAAGAAAATACCAGTGTCCTGTTCAGAAATAAATAAATAAATAAATAAAACCCCACACCGGACAAAGGAGGCATCTCAGAGAGCCCCTAGGCTGCTTGCAGAGGAAAAACTACCAAGAATGGTTGTCCCTCCTGTCCTCTTGAAGAGTTGTATTCTGTCAGCCCTTCTCTCTGTGGTAAAGGTCACATGAACCCTGTGTCATGACCCTTGGCCTTGCAGTTCCACTGCAGAGAATTCTCTTCCACCGACTGGCAGATGTGAGGAGCTATTAGACGGGGAACTAAGAGTAGTAAAAGTAAAGCCAGTCATTTAAGCCCTTGCAAAGCTGGGCACCACCAACAGAGATTAGAAGGACAACATGGAGGGAGTGCCTAAGGAGTGCAAAGAATGGTTTTTATTGCCCTGATAGCAGGTCCTTCCTCCTCTTTCCTCATTGGCTGAGAACTCAGGAGGGTACAATCTTGCATGTCACCTGTCTTTCTCAGTAAAGACCAGGCAGGGGTTTATATCTCAGTCCAATCTGATAGAGGCATCTTCTCAATTAATATCCACTCTTCCCGAATGACTCAGTTTAAGTCAAGTCAAATTAACAACAACAACAAAAAAACCCAAAAAACAGAAACAAAACAAAACAAAAAACTAGCCAGCACAGCTTGTTTCTTTTCCTTTCCTTTTGTATCGAGCTGGGGATTGAACTAAGGGCTTCTTCATGAATGCAAGGCAAGCACTCTGCTAACTGAGCTATATACCCTCAGCTCCTGCTCCAAGGATAAATGTAAAAACAGCCAGAATAGAGCCATCTCTTGGGAAATCATTTTTAAGGTAAGCTAACAAACCAAGAAGATTCAGTCTGATGTTTCATTTTTTTTAAATTTATTTTTACTTTTTTCCCATGGAGGAAGATGAAGGTCCCTGCTTTAGGTCTTTTATAAAGACCAGAGTTTGATACCCAGCAGTCACATCAGGCAGCACCAGCTGGAGTTAGCTCCAGCTCCAGGGACATCTGATGCCCTCTTCTGGTTTCCAAGGGCAACTGCATGCATGTGCATATAAACAACTAGGCACAGGCACACACACATACATCTAGTTTTTTTGAAACATGTAGTGTGCTTTTTGTGTAGTTTCACATGTTTTTCTTTTTAAAGAAAAGGACAATTTTAACACAAAGCTTCAGATCAGCAGAGGGAGAAGCGCTGAGATAAAGGCTGTACGTACAGTTTGGGTCCTTTCCTACCAGCTCAGTTTCTGTCCCACACTTCAAACCAAACACATCTGGCTCTTGGGTGTATTTTTGTTACATTCTTTATATTTTAAAGATAGTTTTCTTTCAATATCAAAATGAAAATTTTAAAATCTTCAAATATAAATGTACTAAATTTCTCACTTAAAAAGTACATTTCCCAGCCTAAATGCCCCTCGACCCAAGGATGGATAAAGAAAATGTGGTACATTTACACAACGGAGTACTACATGGCTGAAAAAAAAATGACATCTTGAAATTTGCAGGCAAATGGATGGAGCTAGAAAACATCATATTGAATGAGGTAACCCAGACCCAGAAAGACAAATATCACATGTACTCACTCATAAGTGGCTTCTAGATATAGAGCAAAGAAAACCCAGCCTACAATTCACAATCCCAGAGAACCTAGACAACAAAGAGGACCCTAAGAGAGAAATACATAGATCTAGTCTACATGGGAAGTAGAAAAAAGACAAGATCTCCTGAGTAAATTGGGAACATGGGGATCATGGGAGAGGGTAGAAGGGAAGGGGAGAGGAAGGGAGGGGAGCAGAAAAAAATATATAGCTAAACAAAAACAATTTCTTTAAAAAGTATATTTCCAAGGTTTTTAGTCTTATTTAGTTTGTACAACCACTGCCACAATCTACGTTTAGGTGAGCCTTAGCTCACATTAATTTTTCAGTGAACAATGAGAAAGTTCCCTGGGTTGTATGCCAAAATTCCATTCAATAAAAGGACATATAATTATCTGGGACCATCATAGAAGATGAAGTTGCTCAATGCAGTAGTCTTCCTTATTTGAAGTTTTGATTTCTGAGGTTTCACCTACCCGCCTTGGCCTGAAAGCCATAACTAGAAAATTTTGATAAATAAATAATTCATAAGTTTGAAATTGCACACCATTCTCACAAGAGGAAATAGGCTCCCCGCTAGCATGTGAACTAATCCGATTGTCCAGAGTATCCACACTGCATGACCCAACCCCTTAGACTCTGTCTGCATTATGAGAATGAGTATCAGAGAATCTCAATGCTAGATGCTATCGAATCTTTACAGGATCAGGTGATGAGTGAAGTCCCACAGTGCCACAGTTGTGTTTAAATAATGTTTGTTTTATTTAAAAACAGCCCCAAGTGCAAGAGCGGTAACAGCAACAAACGATAGCCCAGAGAGGAGCTCTTACATCCTTCCTTGTAAGGGAAAAGGGAAAAGTTCTTGATTGAATAAGAGAAGGGAAATCATATGCTGGGGTTTCTAAGATCAACAATAAAAAGGAATATTCTACCTGGGAACCTGTGAAAGAGAAAGAAATGTGTGCTCTTCAGTTCTTACTGTTCGAACTGCACTTTTTACAACCACAGACCACAGTAGAGTTGATGAACAAGACACAGCTTCAGGCTCTGTGTGTGTGTGTGTGTGTGTGTGTGTGTGTGTGTGTGTGTGTGTGTGTGTGTGTGTGAGATAGGCATGAGTGTACATGCTGGTGTGAGAGCATGCAGAGGCTAGAGCAAGACACTAGATATCTTCCTCTATTTTATTAACATTGAGACAGAGATTCTAGAAGCTCACCACTTAGGCTAGGCTGTCAGGGAGCTCTGGGGATCCATGCCCCCACTCCCCAATAGTGGGGTCACATGCATACATAGCCATGCCCAGCTTTTTGTGTGAGTGCTAAAGATTCAAACTCAGCTCCTCATGCCTACCACACCATCTTCTCAGACACTGGAGTCTTTTTAAACTACATTTTCCTAGCACCCTGTGTTCCAGAATTATACCATTAAGTGGACTTGACATTCAATGCAGATAACATAAAGGACTAGAAAGGTGACTATCACCAAGATTTGAAAATATTTTAAATATAAGGGTGGGTCATAGGGGTCCTATTTTTCCACAAGATACTTAGTTAATATTTGGTGGAGTGCAAGATATTATGAATTTTGATATGTTGAGTCTTGAATATTTCTACATACCTATAAATTTTATATATCTATAAATATAAATAAAGTTTCTTAAAAAGCCTTTAAGTCTGGATTATTTGGGGCAGGAAGCATCTGGGTTCTGCTCTCCCATCCTTCCTTGCTGTTTCTCTTCTTCCAGCCACACTCCACTTCTGAACCCTCATCTAGTACGTATGTTTTTGCGTGGCACTGAAGATCTGTAAGGGCTTGGGGGAAGGGACACATTAGAGCCCCTGGTGGGATATTAAAATGTCCTTGTCCTCAGGCCCACCAGCTGTGTTGACGCCCAGCCAGGAGCTTGGCGGGCAGTTGAAGCACAGTTTGGGAGCGGACTGCTGCAGAGCGAGCTGCCAAAGAGGGTTTGCAAGGCCTTTGCACAAGAAACACAGATCCTCTCATTTTCATCATGAAATATCTACTCAGCGACTTCTT
The DNA here is from genome assembly GCA_004026605.1 of Ondatra zibethicus. NCBI lineage: Eukaryota > Metazoa > Chordata > Mammalia > Rodentia > Cricetidae > Ondatra > Ondatra zibethicus. Next base: position 74,517 of record PVIU01000605.1, on the reverse strand, counting down.
TCATTAACGAAGCACCACCCCCTCTCCCTGTACAGCTAATCTTCCTGGCCAGTTGAGTTAGCACAAAACTGAACGGAAATGAATAAAATTGTAACATACTGTTAATTATTAATCACATCACTTTTTAAAAAGATCATAAAGTAGAAGAAAAAAAAGCTGCCTTCCCCAGGAATTTCTCTTGTCAGAATTGCCTCTTGAAATCCACCAGCCTATCTGCAAAATAAAGTGACGACGAAAAAGCAGCTTTAAACAGAGAAGATCAGTTTGGCAATGAGTCAAATTAAGTTCACGCCACCTCTTTAGAAGGCAATTTGGTAGTCGTGTGACATGAAAAGTGAACACGTGTCAGGATAAGAGCTATTTCGGTTCTAGAAACACACCCCACAGACATCTTCGCAGAAGCGTATGTGTACTCAGAAAAGGTTAGCAGCTCAGGCTCATGTGTGACCTCCACAGGCTGGAGACAGCCTGGGGCTCGGCTGGGTCCGGGTAAAGACCACCGCAGGCACACAGAGCAAGCAGGCTCACAAAGCAGTAGGTGCATGGAGCAAGCAGGCACAGGCAGGCAGAGCCCTCTACAGAGAACATGATGGGGCTTGGCACTCTTTCAGAGAACAATTCAATCTCCATGATGTAGGAAAGGGAAAAAGCATCTTGTAGAACATGAACAAATTATGGGGCGTGATGATAAGCCATGTAGAGAGGTCTTTCCTCTGTGTCTGTAAGAGAATGGGATCAGGATGTCCCAGGGATACCAAAATTCAAGTGTTCAAATCCTTGTTAGATAAAAGGGTGGAATTGTACATAATCTGCCCATGCATGTCCCTATACCACCCCTCCCTTTCTTATCTCCCATCCCTCTCACAGGGCCTCAAGCATATTAGGCAAGCACTTCACCACTGAGCTAGAGTCTCAATGCTAGAAAAAGTCTAAAAAGAAAATCTTAGCTGGGAAGCAGTGGTTTGTGCCTTTAATCTGCACTCTGGAGGCAGAGGCAGGCAGATCTCTATGAGTTCAGGGCTAGCCTGGTCTACAGAGCAAGTTCTAGGACAGCTGAGGCTCCATAGAGAAACCCTGTCTTGGAAAACCATAGAGGAAAAAAATCTCCAAGGCCAGCAAGATGGTTCAGCTGGTAAAGGTGCTGGCCACCAAGCCTGATGACCTGTGTTTAATCCTAAGAGCTCACATGGTGGAAGGAAAGAATTGGCCTCCACGTGAGCGCCGTGGCACAAGCATGCTCATATACATACACATAAAATAAACAAATGTAAAGTTAAAACAAGAAAGAAAGAATATCCCCCATGTCATCATAAGGGGGACATCCTAGCCAAGGACTAAAGGTTGAATGTATCACAGCCTTGGTTAATCCTGGTTTCCTGTGGGAAGTGCTATGCCAGTAAGGAGGGCTGAGACTCTTAAAGGCAGATTCAGTAGTGCAGAGACACCTGGGATTTTTGGCCAAACCCCTGCTCGGCTCTCAGAGATCAGTGCTACTTTGGGTGGTTACAAGCCTCCCCTTGGGTCAGTCATGGCACATGCCCTTCCCTTCCAAAGTTTCAGTTGCCAGTCTCCCACTCCCTTCCTGCTTCTCTACCTCCTCCTGAGCTGACCTGACCTCACTGTGGCTTCCAGGCCATGATCATCTGGAAGAACAGTAGCCATAAGAGGGTGGAAAGGACCCGAACTCAACTCCCCATCAGATCCATAAAAAACAGGCTTAGGGTCACGATATCCTCTCTCTCCATTTTCCTGGCTATGTGACAGCAAGGATCACAGAAGATGGAGGCTGAAGGTCACAGTCAGGGCCAAATAAATGCCCATCTCTCATCCCATCTCTGCCCTGTGCACTCTGGGTGGCCCTGACAAGTCACTGAACCCCTGTAACTTGACTTTATTGGTGAAGCAGGGGTGATGATAGCATCTACTTAGCAGGGTAAGTATGACAGTTCAGAATGTCTTTGTTAAGCCCTCAGAACCCAGTTTGCCACATAACAAGTGTCCATTTGAATAAATGAGACAAGGAACATCCCACTCCAAAGCAGTGAAGATGCAGGGCATTCCTACAGTACACCATCAGTCCTCAAGAGGTGACTGTCCAACAAAGTCAGGGTGTGGGGAACACTGTCACTCTTCCTTATCATAACCCTCTGCCTGAGAAAAGGATGGCTAAACCAAGTGTGTGATCTGGCTATGATTTGAGCAAAGTTTAATCCAACCCATAAACATATCTCTAGTCCTTGGAGCCCTGTCACTGTTAGGACAGAGTGAGATGTAGAGATGAGCCTTACAGAGTGGGGTGAAGGAAGTCATAGAGGAATAGGGATCCCCAGAGCTGTGATTTGTAGGCAGAGGGACTAAGGGCAGGTTGAGTGGGGACATGCTTCTTGTTCAACTGGGAGAGACATCTCCAAGGGCTGACTCTTTATAAAAGTGGCTTCTATCCACTCTGTATCAACTAGTGGGGGCCCCATGAGGTTCCCCATGAGGTTTACTGAGTTCTCTAGTTCCCACCTTAGAGGCCATAGGACTATTTGTTTCATATACTTGCTTCCTTGCCCTTAGATGTGTCTCCCCACTTTATATAATCTTTTACATTCTACTATATACAATCACATCTACATTAGCATCCCCACCACATAAAACCCATGTTAGGTGCACAATAAACAGTTGCTGAATGAATGGATGCATGAATAAATAAATGGATGGAGAGAACCAAAGATAAGCGGCCATGGAGCTAGGCCTGAGCAGCTAGACTTAACCAGGCGAAGGTAGGTCTGTTTATTAGAAATCATCTCCTCTCTGTACAGATTTGAGAGATCACTAAGGTTCCACAAAAGTCATGCAAATAAGGGCCTCTAAAGTTTAGAGCTCAGCCTCCAAGTGACAGATAATGACAATAACCAGTTCAGAAAAGCAACTTCCTTTGAGTACTGGGCCAGCTCTGAACACTTCGAATTGATCTGCAGTCCCTTGAGTGGTTGGGGTAGGGTGGGAATCTAGAGAATGAGGGGAAATAGTCAACTTCAACAATGGCAGGCCAGGGTTCCTCTGATCCTGATGATAGTCCATCTCTGTACATTGGTTTCCCAATGAGAACACTGTTCTCACCCTGAATGAGGGCAAGACACTTCACCCAGGGAGGCCCAGCCTGAACCCTCACAGAGAAGGGCCCTGTACCATGGGAGTCGTACATTGGATACCCAATGCTGAGCCTCCTACTGTCTACCACCATTCTCAGAATCAAAGGGACCAGTAGTCTAGTAGAAATGAAATACCAGACTGTCTAAACAGAAAAGCAGGTTCAAGTCAGTTGTTTTATTTTGTTTGTTTTTCTATCTCAAGGAAATTCTCATGAAATTCTTGTGTTTGTGCTGGGGAAGTTGAGGTAGGTCTACTTTCTTCAGCAAGGCCCACAGGTATAGTGAGGCCACTGAGCTAAAGGTATAAGGTTATGCCTTCTCTGACTGGCCCTCACTCTTGTAGACTGTTTTAGACCAATTAATTGATGTATAAATGACAATTCCTGCTGCCTCCTTAAAAAGAGGAGAGTAAAAGCAGACACACCATGGAATATGTGGTCCCACTGTGAGTTCTTCCAGAACAGTTAGTGGTTCTGAAGACCTGGCCATGGACACTGAATGGACCCAGCACTCGCTGCTCTAGCAGAGGTTGGAGTTCAGTTCCCAGCACCCACAACAGGCAGCTTTCAATGTCCTGTAACTCTAGCTCAGGGATCTGGTGTCCTCTAGTCTCCACAGGAGCACAGACACACACACACACACACACACACACACACACACACACACACACACACACACACACACACAGAGGCAGATACACAGACACACACATACATACTTGCAGTTCCAGCATTTGGGGGGCACGGAGGCAGGAGGATTAGAAGTTCAAGGTCAGCAGAGTGGTGTGGTGCTGGTGGTGGTGGCACACGCCTTTAATCCCAACACTCTTGGGAGACAGAGGCAGGCAGATCTCTAAATTCAAGGCCAGCCTGGTCTACAGAACGAGTTCCAGGACAGCCAGAGCTACACAAAGAAACTCTATCTCAAATAAATAAATAAATAAACAAACAAACAAACAAGGTTCAAGGTCTTCTTTAATTCTATAACAAGTTTAGGTCAGCCTGTGCTACATGAGACTGCCGTGTGTGTGTGTGTGTGTGTGTGTGTGTGTGTGTGTGTGTGTGTGTGTGTGTGTGTGTGTGTTTGTGTGTGCTGTTTACTAATGTCATGACACACAATTTGCCAATTTTTCTGGATCTGGAAAAGCCTAGGTAAGGAAGACTAACCCATGGAGGAGCACAAGATAGGAAGGCACAGAGATGGGGGGCAGCTAGCATGGAGAGAATCCTTCTCTGTGAACAATGGCTGAATTAAAATGCTCTATCACAGAGTTGGAGAAATGGCTCAGTGGTTAAGGTGCATATGGCTCTCCCAAAGGCCTCAAGCTCAGGTCCTCAATGAGTGCCAACATCAGTCCTAGAGGCATGTGTAGGTGTGTTGTGATTGCCCTAATGGCTTTCAGGAACCAGCTAGCTGCTCTGTTTTCCCAGTTACTCATTCAGGGACTTCCCATGACCCTCACCTGAAACTAGCTGTGGTAGGAGGATGTATACCATAGAAACCAACAAACCAGGGGCTGAAGAGATGGCTGAAGAGTGGGTAAGAGTGAGTACTGTCTAAAACTCTGGCTCCAGAGAAGTAGACACTCTCTTTTGGCCTCTGTGGGCATCTACACTCACATAAGCATAACCCCAGCACACATATACATAATTAATTTTTAATGGCAAACCAGAAGACAGTATATACCACTGCATCACTGGGTCTCTGTTATGCCCACTTTCACCAGCAAGGCTTGGAGTAAGATTAACCCAAGCAACCGACCCCAGGGTCTGTCTATGTCTTTATCAACTCCAATTCTAAATGACATTGCCTCCTTCTGAAGAATCCAGCTATGAACTGAAATGCCATAAGGAAGAAATGAGTGTCAAAGCCGACTCGATTTTGGATGTTGGACGTTTTCTAATCCCCCTGGACGGATACCACCTAAGCTACTAACACAGAAGATCTGCCCTCCAGCTGAGTGTAGTCCTCATACACTGGAAAATTCTCCCCAAGAGCTTTCTACACACAGACACACTCTGTGTGCTTGCATGCATGCATGAGTACAATTCTGGACAAATCTGGAGAAATAAAACCCATGGCTGCTTCTCTTAGGGACATGATGAAAAGGAAGAGTGTGTACCATGTGGAGGGCAAGAGATGCTGAATAAAATGCTTCATTTTATGGCACAGCAGTTAACTTCTAAACAAATGAGGAAATCCGTTTGGTCCAACTAGGTATGTGGCACGATGCCTGTGAAACTGGAGGTATTTAAATGATCCTTCGCTCACCTTCTGATGGTCAGGGGTCCAGTCTGAGCACTGGACCAGGGTACTTTGGTGTATGGAGGTTTAGGAAACTTGTTTATGGACCTCTGCCTTAGGCCCTAAAGGGCAAGACTTGAACATCCAGGATTCCAAGCATTCGACCAGCTTTGGAGATGGTACGTGGGAGACAATGTATCTACAGCAAGATAAATAATTGCCCTGGAAGGTATCAGTCCCTAATTCCCCGAATCTGCCGAGATTGCATTCTATGAAGAAAGTCTCCACAGATGAGAGTAAAAGGATCTCAGACTACCTCAGATAATCTGAGAGGTCCCCAAAGAATCACAAGGCCTTTTAAGCGGGAGGCAGAGGGAGATTGACCATGGAAAGCAAGGAGGCCACGTGACCATGAGACGTAGAATGGAGGGGCGCTGCGTCCCTAGCCTGGCATGCCTGTGAGCCCCTCTCTTTGCAGCACTCACACTTGAGTCTGAAAGGACCTCTCTGACCTCTCATTCCTCTTTGGCAGTTAGCTCTCAGGACCGCTATGCTGTGCTGGGGCTCTAAACTGCTGGGAGCCAACAGGTAGCTCCTGGATGCCTGGATGTCTCAGTGACAGCTTGTGCCCATCATCTAAGAGACCACCAGAGTGCCATTCAGGAATATGGACCCAAGGCTGCTCATCTTTGAATATATTTTTCAAGAGAACACACACACACACACAAACACAAACATATGAGTTCTCCTAATTTTGTAATCTGGTAACTCATTTTTAAATAAATGTTTAAACCCTGTGTGTTGAACAGAAAGCTTTCCATCTGCCTGGTTCAGCCTGGTACTACCAGGGTGTAGCCTATGCCTGAGGTATCCTCTCTGTGGCATCATTTGCCAGCTGGGTTATCCTGTTGTGGCCAGGGACTGGACTACAGAAGGATGGCCATTTTCTTCACCTGTCCCTTCTTAGACTGGGGGAGGGCACGTGGCTCGGCCACATGACTTTTAGAACCGCAGAACCCAGAGAGCATAGAAGGTCTCCACAAGCAATCATTCACGGGGATTGCATGAAGAAAGTCAACAGAGCACAAGCAACTCTCCGCTGTCAATCAAACCCCATGTGGTATCTGCTGTAGCTAGGTTTAATAGTGGGATCTTTCTAGAACCACCTGGGAAGGGACTCTCAATGACCATCTGTCTAGATTAAGTTGGCCTGTGGGTGTGCTTATAATAGAGCCTTTTTTGGTTTAACTTGGGTTAGTCTAGGTGAGAAGACTCACCCTGAATGGAGGTGGGACCATTTCATGTGCTGGGTGCTGGGCTGCATGAAAAGAAGGCAGGGAACAAAGTGTATTTGTTCATTCCCCGCTCTCTGCTCATGACTGGGGATTTAATCTCTCTAGCTGCCTCCTGTTCCTGCAACCTGGATTGCCCCACAGTGATAGACGGCAATTTGGAATAAGGCCTTTCTCCCTTAAGTTGCTTCTGTTGGGATATTTTCTCAGAGTGACCACAAGGAAGCTAAGACAGTATTTAAGGGTCAGTTCTGCTAAACTCCTCAACACACTGAAGGTTTTTGAGTGTATCTGTTCTGTTTATGGGGATAGGATCCTTTTGGGCCCCAGCTTTTTGTTGCCAGAGCCTGGTCATCAGCTGGCTGATAAGGACAGGCCTTTGTTCTAGACCCATGAAACCCCTGAGGCTGCTTTGAATGAAACCAACAGGCGTGGCCCAGGGAAGTGAAATGACCTGAAAGTTCTTGTTCAAACTCACTGGGCCTCAGTTTTCCCAAAAGTAGAGGAAAACTGATGCAATATTTGTTGTGTCCTTGTGCCAAAAGCACAATCGCTACCATTTTTCTGTAAAATTCACTAGTTTACAAAAGAAAACAACCATAGAAGGACAAACATTACCCTGTGACAAACACACACAGACCAAGAGAACCCAGACCAGTGCATCTGTGCTACAAGCTCTGAACCTGGGACAAAGGGTGCCTGATAAGTGACAGAGAGCACTAAAAACACAGTGTGTTTTGTCTTTAGTCAGGATATTACAGGACCCCTGGCTGAAGGCAGGGGGCTGGGATGTAAGCAAGGATGACTTCATACAAAAATTTAACTTTGAGGCCTTCTAGCCTAGCACATCCTTTTCCCTGGATTCTGGTTCTGAATTTCTGAATAGAAGCTCAGTTGGGCCAAGACTTCTCCTCATCCTAGACACCTTTGGTGACCTCAAGGTACTTTTCCTACTCAGTCACAAATCAATACCAAAGTCTAGAAAGATTATAGTTTGGTTATAACCCCAAATCTGATCTCTTCCAAAGAGCTGGAGGAGGGAGCAATCCAGAACTTGGAAAGACAGGAGAAAGGTAGATGTTAGGGGAAAGCAATGTGGAAGGCTCAGGTGGTGGAAACCCGGGCCATCTGAGGACCAGCAAGGAAAGCCAAATAGTTCAAATACTTTGAGGTTCTTACATAAGTTTAATTCTAAGGCCACCATGGCTAGAGACATGCAAGGGGCTCGAACCTGGGGGGCTTTGAATCTGACAAAACTTTCATCTTTGTTTCATTTCTGTGTCCATAAATGCCCAAGGCAACCTTACACACAAATTGGCAAGGATACCTGGGAGTCCTAAGATTCTGTTGGTCCAAGAGTTTAAACTGACCGGGCTCTCCCTGGACGAAGCTGCATCTCAAGGCCTCCTGCACACTCCCCGTCAGTGGTTCCTCTTGCCTGATCCCCTGGCTCATGAAACAAGGCTTGTATAGACCTTGGCTTTAGACTCACCCACTGGCACACCCCACCCCGCAAGCCCTCAGCAAAGTCAGAGAGGCGCCTTTCATGGCTTCAAAAGTTCCACCAGGTTCTCCAGCCGCAGGGGGCTGGAGTGGGTAACAGAATCCTACTCAAGGCGGAGAAAAAGCACAGTGACCTTTTGTCCCAGAAGTTCCCGGCTTTCCCGGCCAGCCAGCCAGCGGAGGCGGCCCAGTCAGCCAGGAGGGTAAGGAATTGCAGATGTGCGCTCAGGGCGGCCGCCCTCCCTTCTGCTCCCAAAGCAAAGCCCAGAGGACACCTCGGCGTCGCCCGGGGCTGCGCCTCTGTCCCGCTCCTAGCTTCGGGTCAAGGCTCAGGGGAGTCACTGTCTCTCGCGTCTCTCAGAGCACTTTCCAGCCAAGCTTCACCACAGGATCTACACTTCTAGGGACAGGAGGAGGTTCATTTAGGGTCACCAGAAAGACGCGCAAACCCTCCCGAGAGCACCGGAGCTGCTCCGGGCGCCCCGGGGTGAGCTGCTGACACCGCACAGGTGAGGTCACTTGTCCTCGGTGGGCGCGGTGGACTGAGACTCTGACCACCACTCCGCGCCTAGGATGATGCTTAAGATTGCTCGTGGCGGCCTTTGTGGGTCAAGTGAAAGAAGCGTCCTCCCAACACATGAGGAGGAGACACCTCTGTGTTGCGGGGAACCAAGCCGAGGACCCGCCCCGTTGCTTCTACTCTGTGGTCCTGGCTTGGGTCTTCGCACACCGAGTTTAGACGCCCACCCTCCCCACGCCCCCCATGTCCCGGAGACGTCACTCCGGGGCCGGACGCAGGGAAGACAGGCCTGGCTAATGAAAGCTCCACGATCGCCACCCCCAGCAGGACCCTGCGTCTGGCTTTCTGGCCTGCACTCACCGCACATGGTGGCTGCCGAACGCTCCAGACACTCAGACGACTCTCTCTGTGCCTCGCGCTCCCTGGCTCAGGCTCCCGCCGCTCGGCCTCCTGCCCTTATAGCCAGCCACTAGCCCTCTGAGAGGGGTGGGGTTGGGCGGGGCCTCATGCTGCCTGCTTGCCCCTCATTGGTGGTCCCCTGGTTGTCGTGACAACGGCGCCCCCCCCTTCAAGACTCAAGGAAAAGAGTGAGGGGCGGCTCCCAAGGGCCAGTCCCTACTGTATGGTGGGGGAGGAAGGCCAAACAGCGGCAAACACCTTGAGTTCAGAATTTAAGTCAGACATATTAGACGAGAAACCTTAGCCTGGAGTACGGATCGCTCTGTGCCTCAGTTTCCTCTTTTGAAAGCTATGATAACAATAGAACGTACCTCTCAGTTCCTCCTGAGGTTAAAGACAGTCCGGGTAATCACAAAGCACGATCTCTCTCTCTCTCTCTCTCTCTCTCTCTCTCTCTCTCTCTCTCTCTCTCTTTCTTTCCCCCACCCACACCCACACACACACTGGGTTCCTGTTCTTGCAATGTGCCCCTCAGTGCCAAACTCCTTTCAGATTAAGAAAAAGTAATACACACTAGGCTTGTGAACTTGCTCCCATCCTGCCAGGCAGCGAATTGGGCTTGCCTGAGAAAGGAGAAAACTGAAACTGAAGCTCCTTGGAGAGATAGAGGATCTTGACCAAGATGTGGCGGGAGTTCAAATCTGGAGCTCCTGGGATGGGGATTCCCCAGGTCCAAAGGAAAGGTCCCGGAAACCGCCCCCTAATGGAGAAGCGCTGGCAGACCAGTCTGATGAGCAGTGAGTCTGCATCCAAGCCAGGGCCTCCACCAACCCGGTATGACCTAGAGCCTCAAGTTCGACCCTGCGATGGATGAGTCACGGAAGCTGGCTTTACCCGTCGTAGTTCCCGGCTGTCTCCTCCTCCTCCCTGCTGCTCTCCAAGCCCCTCATCTCCTGAGGAAGGTCACGAGAACTGGCCCAATATTTGCTCACTTTGAAGCCATCTGGTGCGTGTATGGTTTAACTTAAAAAAGGAAAAAAAAATCAAGAAATCTAAATCTATGGTATTCCCCAATCATGAGTTTTTAAAGAAAAGAAAAACTAGCTTGAATCTTATGTGGGGCGTTTCACCTAGTTTTGCAGCCCCTTAGGTAGAGGTGTTTGTTGTATCCATTGAGGAATTTGAAGTTTGATAGCAGTAAGGGAGGTTTGGCTGAATCAGCTGATGGGAAAGCGCAAAGCTGACTGGAGAGCTGCTCCTTGCCCTCTGCTACACAGGGGGACATTCATTCATTAATTCATCCGTTCTTCATTCATTCCCAACCCCACACTTTATGTCTGTCCTGGCTCTAACAAAGCAATGGGCGGGGCAGACACTAAGCTAGGGGGTCGCATAGGAAACTAGATGTCTCTGTGCTGGCAGAACTCAACAAAATAGAGACGGGGCAAGACACAGGCACCAAGATACCAGGATCCGTGTGTCCTGGCACAGTTCAGATCTATCCTTCACTGTTTTTGTGGTTTTATATCTCTGTATGAAGAGTGGCATGGCTGAACGCTATAACCCTTTGAAGACATCCGCAGCAGGTGTCCTGCCTAGCAACCCCTTTGCTTTTGGGACAAGCACCCCTGGCAGCCCTTTGGGAGAGTGATGTCCTGGGTCTGATATATAGCTTGCTTGAGTCACCTGGATCTAGGATCGGTTCAAAGGTTATATGTGGTCCATGCTGAGGACTTGACAACCTGTTTTCTCTGGCATAGAGGAAATTGGCAGAAAAGAACAGATTCTCTTGGTGTCTCTATATGGGGGATAGTTTGGGGATGCCAAGGACTTCGCCATCACCTTTGGGATGGGATAGAGAGAGGCTGTCTCAGGGTAAATTGGATTCCTGAGTGGAGAAAGCTACACATTTTCAAAGGGCCTGGCTTTCACTGAGATCTGTTCCCTTTTTGGTATTGCAGTTCTATGGCTTAAACAGGTCACCAAAGCAAGTGTTGTGAATGCATTCCTCATGCAAAAATGCTAAGGGTGGGATCTCTGAAAGCTGATTGGGCCATGAAGGCTGCACCTTCACCAACCGATTAATGCTAATTAAGTGAGTTCGTACAGCTTTGATCATGTTCTTACATTCTCTGAATCTACGGCATATTCCTGTGGGAAAATGTACCAGGAAGATCCACGCCAGTCACCAGCCTCAGCTGCGGACTTCCTTGTCTCCAGAACCATGAACCCATAAAGACCTGTTGTTTATAAGCCGCCCAGCCAATGGTGTTCTTTGATAGCAAACTCAATAAATTTCCATCTTGAACACTTTGAAGTCATTTCTGTCATTGCGACCAGGTGCTTCCCTGACTCCTTCACCCTGCAAATACTCTGCTCCGAGATTCAGTAGATGGGTCAGGGGGGCAACTGGCAGCCCATTAGGTCCTGGTTGGGGGCAGCTTCCTTTCTTGTCCTCACCTTAGTCAGGGACCTCTTCTAATGTGGTCTTGAAACCCCAAAGAGCCAAGCCACAGAAGAGGATTTAGATGAGGGAGCTCAGGTGTGGATCCCTTTGGAGTGGGAAAGTAGTGGGAAAAAAATTTCCCATGCCTCTCTCTGTTGGCATGGCCCATTCCTATCTTTGTGGGAGGGTGAGCCCTCATAGCTACATCCAGAGCCCTGTCTGCCGGTTCAGAGCAGGCTCCTGTGCCTGGCCCCAGTGGGCCCGAGATGTTCAATGCTAAGATAATATCTATGGAGGACTCTAGCCATACTTTCCAGGGCCGCTTTGACCCCACTGGTCAAGAAGGTAGGACCAGGCTGCAGGGGCTTCTTTGTTCCACATGACCCTGCTTCCCCCAAGCCTGCCCTATTGTCTGCACGGTCTTTGGCCCAGGAGGACTTCCTGCTCCTGCACAGAGGAGATCCATCCAGAGGGAAATTTCGTCCGATGGATGAAGATAGAGACAGAGACCCACATCCACATCAGAGGACTGAGCTCCCAAGGTCCAGTTGAAGAGCAGAAGGAGGGAGAAGATGAGAAAGGAAGTCAGGACTGCGAGAGGTTGGTCCACCCAATGAGAAAGTGTGCCTGATCTAATGGGAGCTCACCAAATCCAGCTGGACCGGGTGTGAATAAGCATGTGATCAAACCGCACTCTCTGAATGTGGCTGCCAATGGGGGCGGAATGAGAAACCATCGATAATGGCACTGGGACCTGTCTCTTCGGCATGTATTGGCTTTTTGGGACCCTAGTTTACTTGGATGCACACCTTCCTAGGCTGGGATGGAGGGGGGAGGGCCTTGGACTTCCCACAGGGCAGGGTACCCTGCCCTCTCTTAAGGATGGAGGGGAGGGAGGAGGGTTAGTGGGAGAGCAGGAGGGGAATGAGAGATGGGGAAGAAGTGTGAATTTTTGAATGGAAAAATAAAAAAATTAAAAAGAAAAAAAAGAATTTGGTCACAAATGTTTCAAACACACCACTATAGTGTTCCATCCTCTCCTCCACGTCTCTATACAGCTCCACAGTATCATTATTCCCTTCCAGGAGCAAATACCCATACCCTGCAGATTCTGCCATCAACCTCTTTTCTAAATTTAAACTTTCTAAGGCAATAAAGCTCACACCTAAAAGAAAGAAAAGAAGAAGAAGGTGGGACCATGTGTTAGTGCTGTGGAACAATCTTTTTGTACACCGTGAATATGTATTACTCTCATTGGCTAATAAAGAGCTGCCTGGCCAATAGCTGGGCAGGAAAAGGTTAGGCAGGATTTGAAGACATAAAGGGAGCTTGGGGTAGGTGAGGGCAGAGTTGCTAGTGAGATGTAGAGAGAAGCAAGATGAGTATGCCATGCTGAGAAAGGTACTGCCGCGTGGTAGAGCATAGATAAGAAACATGCGTTAATTTAAGTTGAAAGAGCTAGTTAGTAACAAGCCAAGCAGTTATAATTAATATCAAGTCTCTGTGTGGTTATTTGGGGAACTTCCCGGTAGGACAGAGTTGACTGGCAGGACAGAAAAATCCCGCTCACATGTTGGAATTGCAAACTACAGCCATACACAAGGCTTCTTCACCTGTGCATGTGTCTCAAAGTTTTTTGTAGTTGGGAAATTTACTCTCTGCCCCTCTCTGACCCCTAATCACCCTAACTGAGCAGCTCAGTGATGTTCCACAACTGTCCTAGTGACATGGAATGAGCTTGCCGTCTCCCACACAGGCTCTGCTCAGTTGCTTTCCCTAGGACACTATAATAACAGCAATCTGACTCTAGAATCTCCACTTCTGTTCATGACATAGTGATTCCTTTGGGCTTCTGGCTGGATTTTCACCATTTCTCAAGTTATCACGAGGGGCCTTTTTGCCAAGTTTCCCTCAGCCTGGGCTATCATATGGGGCAATCTGAGATACGTCTGCTCCCTGATATTCTGATATCTCCCAATATACAAACACCACACAGATCCAGTTATTGAGACACCCAACCCAGTACAGTGTCAAGGAGCATGGGGCTTCCTGGATTTTGGCAGAGGCCTCAGAGTGGAGGTTGCTGAGGCTCGCAGCTGAAAAGCTCTTGTGAGATCACAAGGAATGGCATGTGTATATAGGGAGATCCAAGGGTGTTGGCATACCAAAGAGTTCCACATATCCCCGAATGGAGTATAACAAAGGTTTATTTATTTGGAGATAAACTCACAGTAAGGGTACCGATCCACAGTCCTCTGCATGCGCTAGGGACTGGAACTGAATCTAGCAGAAAAGAGAGTCACGCATGCTTTTTATCTGGACTTGTAGTGCATGAGACCACAGCACCTTCCCTTTTTGTCTAAATAAAAGAATTCTAAGCCTAATACAAAACTATATACAATAAGAACAAATATCAGGTATTGTCCAGGGAAAAGAAAAGGCAAAAACATACATAAAAATTAAAATTATAATCAGCATGAACAATGTCAAACAAGAAACATATGTTAAATGTTTTGATAGTTATCCTATCCTAAGGAGTCTAACTCTTATATTAAAAATGGCTTGATTAAGTCATGAGAGGAAAGTAACTATGACAATCTAGCTTTCAACCCCATCAAATACCTGAGAAGAGAAATAATATTACCTGAGTAAATAGGAAGTACGATGTAAGCAACTTCCAAAACTCTAGACGGAGATATCTCACTGCTTGGATAGTCACCCAAAGTCTCATTTGCAATGTTGGGTCAACCAATTTTGGCTAAAGCCTAGAGTATCTGACAAACCATTTTCAGAGGCAGGAAAATTTGAAAAACCATCTTACCCTCTCTTGGCAAGGTTTAGTATCTTTTTACTTATATCCTGCTTGTTCAGTCTGAACACTATGCATTTTGTCAGTAGTCGAGGGAGGGGCAGTTCTTTGCCCAAAGATCAGAAAACAAGTTCCAAGTGGAGTGTCTTCAGGGCCCAGCATTCTCTCAGGAATAGATCAGTGCAGCCAGGAGCAATCATGTCTCACGTCAACAGAATCCTAAGTTATTTAAATACCATCTTCTACAGTTTTTTGAAATCTTTGAAGATTACCTATTTATGTGGAATACAATCTCTATGCATCTAAAGAACCTGATTAGTCTAACTATAAGTATGACAAACATGGATGACTATTGACTTGTAATTCTTAATACCTATATGGCTTAAAGAATAAGGCTTCATATTAAAAAATTAAACAATCTTTCAACAAATGTGCAGCAAATGAGGACAATGACCTCAAAATGTAAACAATATATAAATATCTTGATCAGAGGTAGAAATGTATAGTGCAATATGATAAATATGTCCTAAAATTGCATCAATATACAAAATATCTTAAGCAGAGGTAGAAACATGCATGCATACAATATGACAAAATAATTTTGCATAGGCGCACGAATATTGTAAACAGAATAGGAACATATTCAATATAACAAATATAATTTAAATTTGTATCAATATACAAGAATCTATACAAATGTAAATTACCTATAAATAATAGACTCACAAGTAATCTCACTATTACTCACTATATTATTAGTGTGAGTAAGCTCACACTAATCTACCTATTATCTCACTCCCATCCATTCCCTTTTTACTTTTCAAGAGAGATCCCTGAGCCTACTAAATTTCCACCCCCAACCCTATACCATTTGTAACCAACCCCTAATAGATGTTCCTAACCCTGAAGACAAACTCAGTTCCCACAACACAAGGGAGACCTGTGAGTAGTGCTCAGAGCAGGCAAAAAGTGGGGTTCGGGGTATCTAGCCAGATATCCCATGTGCGGGGACTTGGATGGTGTTCTCCACCTTAGGACATCTAGCCCTTAGCTAGATATGAGGTAGAAGCATCAGGAGTAGACAGTCTTGGGGGTGAACTTGTGTATAGAGAACAAGGCCAGTCTCCCCATCTCTCCTGCTGTGAACAGGAGATTTCTCTATAGGCTCATGTGTTTAAGGCTTGGTCTCTGGCTATTGGTACTGTTTGGGAAGGTTATGGAAACTTTAGGAGTTGGACCTCCTCATTTTTCTATTGTTTCTTAGCTTCTAAAATATAAGCTGCTTTGTTCCACCACATCTTCCCCATTGTGCACTGAAGCCAAGAATCCAAATAAAAATGCAGTGGTGAAGCACACCTTTAATCCTAGCATGCAGGAGGCAGAGGCAGGTGAATCTCTGTGAGTTTGAGGCCAGCCTGGTCTACAGGACAAGATCCAGAAGAGCCAAGGCTACACAAAGAAATCCTGTCTTGAAAAACCAAAAGAGCAAGAAAGAAAGGAAGGAACGGAGGAGGGAAGAAGGGAGAAAGAGAGAGAGAGAGAGAGAGAGGAAGGGAGGGAAGGAAGGAAGAAGGAAAGAGAAAAATGTCTTCCACTAAGCTGTTTCATTCAGCCAATTTGTTACAGCAATAAAACCAATGTAGAAAATTGGTGGCAGGGAAGTGGAGTTGTTGCTACCACATTGCCGCATGGTTCCAAGGCTTGTGGAGCTGGTTTTCAGGAAGAATCAGAGAAGTTCAGGGAAACTGTAAGCAGAGCTTGCTGGGACATTCTGATGGGTGCTTAGAACAGAGTGATGGGAGTAGTATGGACAAAAAGACAGCACTCATGAGGCTTCAGACGCAAGTGGAGACTCTCCTGGAAACTGGACAATACTCACCCATGTCTGGAGACTTTGCGGGAAGGTGAGTTTAAAGGCTAATCAATCTGTTGAAATTTCACGGTGGTCTAGTACAGGCTGTGGCAAAGCTAGCTGCTTTCAGGTAAGTTTACAGTGGGTTTTAGAGCAAAATCCAGAGCGCAAAGTTAAAAACAAACAAACCAAGAAACTGCAGTTTACTTAGAAAGGCTTCATAAAGTTAGGACTAAACAAAACCTAATTTCTGAAGAGATTAACATCAGTAAACAAAAGCCAGTAGAGGATGCCCTGAGGGTATCCAGGAGTCGATCAGACCTCAGAGCAGGCTCAAGGGTGTAAAAACACCGACTCATTTGAAGAATTTCCCTTGAGCAGAGAGGGCCTTGGGGTTCTCAGATCACACACCCACAAAGTTGTTTCCCAAGGTTTTCTCACTGTGTGCATGTGCCTGGGAAATAAAAGGCTGTGGTAGTCATGGTCCAAAAATTTCTACTCAAGCTAATGGCAGACCTTGTTTTTGTAGGTGTTTAGAATTCAACAGTTATAGGATCACAGAGGCTTCCACATAAACTTCAAAGAAAGCCCAAGAGATCAGGCAATGTGTGGCAGGGTCAAGATCCCTGTATATAGTCCCTGTGAGGACAGTGCATAAAGCCCTGAAGGTGAGTTCCTTAGAGACCCTAGAAAGGCAGAGATGTCAGAAGAAAGAAATACCTAGATATCTGTAGAGGTAAGCTGTGGGACCAGTGGGATCAGCCCAAGAGAGAGAGGTCATGCAGATTAAAACTGATCATGCATAGGACTGACAAGTCCATTGGAGCCCACATCGCAATACTATGCACCCCACATGCCAGACATGGGTCTACAGAGTTTAATATTTGCCCTGCTAAGCTAGGTTGATCCTTCTTTGCTGTTCTACTTCTTTCTTTATTGGCTGACATGTTTATTCTGTGCCACTGTGTCTTGGATGACTATGACTTTTTTTTTTATATTTTGTAGGGGTTCATAGCTAAGAGATTTCCTTGAGTCTCAGAAGACTTTGGTTCCAAATATTGAAACTCTGTTTTGGTGGTTTGAATGAGAATGACTCTCACTGTGGACTTTTATGCTTGAATCCTGAGTCCCCAGATAGTAGAACTGTTTGGGAAGGATTAGGAGGTGTGGCCTTGGAGAAAGTGGGGGGGGGAGGCTTTAAGGCTTCCAAAGCCTCCCTCCATTCTAAGTGTACTCTTTTTCCTGATGATGTTCTGAGGGCTGAGCCTTCAGCTGTGCCTGCCTCTAGTCCTTCCCTCTGCCATCTGCCTCTAACCCTCTGGAACTGTAAACACAGAGACTTTCTTTTATAAGTTGCTTTGGTCATAATGGTTTATCACGACAATAGAAAAGTAACTTGAAGGTGGAGTTTTCCCATCCCAGGAGCCGCTACCAGATTACCACACAGAGACTTATATTAATTTTAAATGCTCAGCCAATAACTCAGGCTTATTACTAACTAGTGCTTACTTTTTTTTCTTTTTCTTTTTTCTTTTCTTATCTTTCTTTTTTTTGGTTTTTTTGAGACAGGGTTTCTCTGTAGCTTTTGGAGCCTGTCCTGGAACTAGCTCTTGTAGACCAGGCTGGTCTCGAACTTACAGAGATCTGCCCACCTCTGCCTCCCGAGTGCTGGGATATAAGGCGTGTGCCACCACCACCTGGCTTTTTTTTTTTTTTTTTGATTTTTCAAGACAGAGTTTCTCTATGTTACAGTCCTAGGTGTCTTGGAACTCACTTTGTAGACCAGGCTGGCCCCGAACTCACAGAGATCCACTTGCTTCTGCCTCCCAAGTGCTGGGATTAAAGGTATGCGCCACCACTGCCCAGCTAGCTTTTACATTTCAAGTTGACCTGTATTCCTTATTTACCCTCTGCCACATGGCAGGACCTTTATTAGCAGGACACATTCCTCTCCTGCTCCCTCTGCATCTGGCTGGCGACTCCAAACTCCACCCTTCTTCCCAGCATTCATAATTTGACTTTCCCACCTAACTTTATCCTGTTCAGCTATTGGCCAGTCAGCTTTTTTATTAAATCAGTCACAGTGACAAATCTTCACAGTGTACAAAAGGATTATTCCACAATTTTAACCAGTGTATCTAGTAAGACTTTTTAGCTTCTAAAAAAAAGACTCTTAAGGAATGGACTAAATGCATTTCACCTCATGAACCAGCAGTGAGCCCTTGGAGGCTCACAGAGAGATGGTATGTTTTGAATGTGAAATTTCCTCACAGGCTCAAGCATTGAATACCTTGTCCACAGAAGATGGTACTATTTGGAATTTTCTGGAACCTTTGGAAGGCGAGGCCTAGACAGAGGAAACAGGTCACTGGAATCATGCCCTTGAAGGTTATTCATGGTCCCTTCCGCCTCTGCTCTACTTTCTGGCAACCATGGTCTGAGCTTCTCTGTTCCTCCACAGCACCCCACTGTGATGGGCTTAGACCTCTAAAACTGGGGCCTAAAATAAGTCTTAACTCCCCTAAGTTGGTTTTCTCTAGTATTTTATCAACACAGGCTGACTTGGAGTGAATAGGGTAGAAAAAGTCCTTGATTAAGACACTGGGTGGAAACAGTGGCCAGAATCTGTAAGTGTAAGATGAAAACCTTAGTGCAGAGGTAGGGGCTTAGCAGTGAGGAGCATTGACTGTCCTTCTAGAGGATCTGGGTTTGATTCCTAGCCCCACGTGGTGTCTCACAACATCTTAATGTCTATTTCAGGGAATCCCATACCCTCTTCAGGTCTCTATAGGCAATGCATGCACATAGTGCACAGAACTACATGTAGGCAAAACACTTCTACAAATAAAATGAAAAAAATTTTTTTGAGGCAGTGTCTTACTGTATGGCTTTTTCTGAATGGATGTCCTGGAACTCATTTTGTACGCCAGGCTGACCTCAAATTCATAGACGACCTGCCTGCCTCTGCCTCCCAAGTGCAGGGACTAAAGTCGTGCACTACCACACCCAGCAAAAATAAGTCTTAAAAAAAAAAAAAGCAACTGCCGGGTGGTGGTGGCTCACATCTTTAATCCCAGCACTCAGGAGGCAGAGGCAGACGGATCTCTGTGAGTACGAGGCCAGCCTGGTCTACAAGAGCTAGTTCCAGGACAGGCTCCAAAGCCACAGAGAAACCCTATCTTGAAAAGCCAAAAAAAAAAAAAAAAAAAAAAAAAAAGCAAGAGCCTATGGGGAAGAAGATTGATTGACCTGCAGCCTCTCAGTAGCTTGACTGGGGCATGGACCAAAGAAACTGTCAGTGCAGCTCTGGGTTTGGCTACATTGTTTCCCACAGGCTGCCCACTCTACCCCAGAGCCAAAGCCTGTAAGGATCTCCCACCTCTACTTCTTCAGCGTAGGCTGCGTAGTGGCGATGCTCTGCAGTATTCTTGGCAGTCTTTTGTTTCTTCACTTTCTCTCTGTAACCTGGGAGGATGCCTGACACAAACCTGAACTCATGTTCTCTGATGACTGTGAATTAATTTTTTTTTAAAGATAGTTATCTTCATTGTCAATTTGAATGGCTTTAGGAGATACCTGCTTAAGTGAAAAGAGAAGACCTATCCTGAACACAGATGTCACATGTCAAATGTTCATGTGGCAGTCAAGGTAGGCACTGACTGTCTTCCTCAAATACTCTCCACCTCTTGTTTTTTTGAGACAAGGCGTCCTAGTTTTTTTCGCTTTGACTCAAATCTAGACACACCTGGGAAGAGGGAATCTCAGTTTAGGAACTGCCTCTATTAGGTTGGCTTATGAGCAGGGAGTTCATTTAAATACTCTGTGGGAGTGGTCCTGACCCCCTCCCTAGTGGGGGAGGGGATCAGGACCTGGCCTGCTGGGATTTGGAGTCCAGACCAATATAACTCTCAGGCCTAGGGGCTGGGATAGATGTGAGGGGCTGGGGCCAATGCTCCCAACTTAACAAGGTCCTTATGTTTGTATAAGTACTTTAGAGACCAAGCCATCTCCCCAGCTCTGGCATACAGAATTTTTTTCAAAAGGATTTACCTTTGTCAATTTTTTGCACCCCTGAGATGCTATCCTAGCTACGTACTGCCTTGTTTAAACAGTGCAGTCTGACTCAAGGGATTTCAGCAATGCTGCAAAGCTGGGATCTGACACAGGAACCTTGAGGCATCACATATGCTTCTAATGCCACTGCTCTCTGGAAAAGGTGGCCTTGCTCTTGCCTGGCTTAGACAGGCTGGGAGCCTGTGTGAGGTGAGCGGGGATCGGATGCTGCACCAAGCAGAGCTGTGAAACAGGTGATCCAAGAGTAGCCCGTGCTCCCAAGTTGCGTAGTTCTCCTAAGCTTGTGGCCAAGACAAGGGGACTGCTACAGTCTGAATGTCTGCATCCTCCTAATATAGGCAATGATGATATGCTGAAGAATATTTGTTTAGCTATCTAAAGATATGTTACCTTTGTTTAACTATGTAAAGATGTGTTGCATTTGTTTAACTATGTAAAGATGTGTTGCTGCTTTACCTTGCCTGCCTAAGGCACTTGATTGGTCTAATAAAAAGCTGAATGACCAATAGCAAGGGAGAAAGTATAGGTAGGACTTCTGGGCAGGGAGAGTAAGTAGAAGGAGGAAATTAAGATGGTGGGGGAGTGGGGAAGAAAGGGAAAAAAAAGAAAGAAAAAGAAAAGGAGATGCCAGGGACCAGCCAGCCAGACACGGAGGAAGCAGGAAAGTACGACATACAGGATGAAAGATAAGAAGCCCCAGACAAAACGTACATGGACAGAAACAAGTTAAATTAAGTTAAAAGAGCTAGTGGGAAAAGCTTAAGCTAAGGCTGAGTATTTATAATTACTAAAAAGTCTCCATGTCTTTATTTGGGAGCTGGCTGGCAGCCCAAGGAAAATGCCAGCAACAGTGATGGGAGGTTCATGGTCAGGTGAAAGGGCAGATTATAAAGGGGTAGTGTCCACATAAAAGAGATCCCAAGGCTGGGCAGGCATGATGGCACACACCTTTAATCCCAGCACTCAGGAGACAGAGGCAGGTGGACCTCTGTGAGTTCAAGGACAATCTGGTCTATATAGTGAGTTCTAGCCAGCCAGAGCCACAAAGCGAGACTCTGTCTTTAAAAATAAATAGATAAATAAAATTTGTTATTTATCTATTTATTTTTATATCTATCTATCTATCTATCTATCTATCTATCATCTATCTATCTATCTATCTATCTATCTATCTATCTATCTATCTTTTATTTATTTTACAGCCTGACTGAAGTTTCCCCTCTCTCCTCGCCTCCCAGTAAGCAATATATATATTGATTTTTTGAGACAGGGTTTCTCTGTGTTCTGGAACTCACTCTGTAGACCAGGCTGGCCTCGAACTCGCAGAGATCTGCCTGCCTCTGCCTCTCCAGTGCTGGGATTAAAGGCGTGCAACACCACTACCCAGCTTAAATAGTAATTTTTTAAAAAGTTAAAAAAAAGCCAGATGGTGGTGGCGCACGCCTTTAATCCCAGCACTGGAGAGGCAGAGGCAGGTGGATCTCTGTGAGTTTGAGACCAGCCTAGCCTACAGAGAAAGTTCCAGGAAGGCTGCAAAGCTACAGAAAAACCCTGTCTCGAAAAGAACAAAAAAACAAAACAAAAACAAACAAACAAAAATAAAAAAAAGAGATCCCAGAAGCTGTCGTTTGGCTTCTATCATGTGAAGACCTCCATACAGAGCACCAAATGAACCAGACACCCAATCTGACAGTGCCTTGATTTTAGACTTTCCAGTCTCTAGAACCGTGAGAAATGAGTTTCTACTGCTTGTAAGCTTTCTAATGGTATTTTGCTGTAGCAATTTGTAAGTTTTTCCCCCTTCCCTCTATTATCTGGCACTGCCTGAGCTTATCCTACCCACCCCAAACTGCTTCAGTTATCTCAAGCAAGCAAGCAAACAAACAAACAAAAATCCCAACAGAAACCCCTGCAGGAGCAGCGGTGGAGGTCTCACACTTACAAATGTTCTCAACACTCGTGTCTGTCCTGAGTGAGACTAAAGGGAAAAGAGACACAATCAACCCATTTTCCATGCTGGGAAGTTCTATAGAAGCACATACAGAAATGTATATACAGGAGAGGAAGGGAGGGAGAGAGGGAGGGAAAAAGGGAGAGAGGAAGAGAGAAGTAAGGAGGAACAGAGAGAGAGGAGAGGTGAGGAGAGGAGAGGAGAGGAGAGGAGAGGAGAGGTGGGGAGATGGGAATAAATAGAATAAATCCGAGTTTACCTTCTAACTGAAGTTTTTAAACTGGGAATAAATTTAACTAATGAATGGGATGAGGAAGAACACCCTAGGTGGAAAGGTCCTCACAGTCAAAGGCTTGGTGTGTGTGTGTGTGTGTGTGTGTGTGTGTGTGTGTGTGTGTCTAGTGTTCATGTCATAGGAAGCAAGTGTTGTCTGATTGATGCTCTCCTACACCTTATTTAGAACCAAATGCCCTTGGAGTGTAAGCAAATGCTGTAAAGGCAAAGAAAGGCAAAGAGGAAGCCATAGAGAGTAGTAGGGACTGTGGAGACAGGGATCACCTTCCCCATCCCCATTTAAGACCCTTCTAGGTACCAAAAAATTAGGACATGATGTTGATGCTAATTAGTGAGCAAAGAGGGAGTAGGGACCCAGGGGACCCATGTTTAATATTTCAAGGTAGGTAGGTATTTCATGGTCTATTAAATTGTTTGTTCTGTGAACAGGGTTTCCTGAAAGCATAGCAGGGGCTCCTGGGAGTACATCTCTGTTTGCTGAACAGATTCAGGAAGCCATAGGAAAACCCAGAGGTGTCTGTGCTCTGAAGAGCTGGAAGGGGACAGTTGTAGCTGCATAGTCAGTGGTCCACCTGCTCCAGTAGAGCTCCCTTTGTCTGGATCCCAGAAAGGAGGCTGCCTCAATAGCCTAGACGAAGGGCCAGTGACCCAACAGAACCAGATAAGGGAGGATGCAATAGATAAACAGCTGGCTGCTGTAGACTTTGGACAATTATTTTAAAATAGAAAAACCCCAGAGGTCCCAGTACCCAGGAGGCAGAGGCAAGTAGATCTCCCTATGAATTCAAAGACATCTTGATCTGCATTACCAAGTTCCAGGCCAGTGAGGGCTCCATAGTGAGACCCTGTCTGAAAACAAACAAAACAAATGATGATGATGATGATGATTATAAGATAGGAAAGACACTCTAAGCTTGCTGAACATTCCAAACCAAGGCCAAGGGCAGCATTTGGCTTGCTGGGTCCTGGTTGCTGACCTGTGTTTGATAGGAAGTGTTGGCAGTGGAGTTCAAGCCCCAGTAGAGGAGGCTACACCCACTTTGTGGCTGTGTAAAGCCAACCAGAGAAACAGCTCATCTGGTAAAAAGCATTTGTCACTAAACCCAAGAACCTGAATCCAATACTCAGGTCCCACACGGCGGAAGGAGAGAACTGACTCCGGCAAGCTGTCCTCTGACCTCCATATATTCATCATGGTGCATGCATGTCTGCGCATACTCACACACATAACATAATACAGTTTTTTAAAAAGTCAACTAAAGACTCCTGATGCTGTTAGCGTGGGCAAAGAGTTCACATAGGCAGTGAGAAGCTCAGAGAACTAGGATAAGAAAGCTGGCAGGGTTCCTGAAAGGCCTGACTGCCAGGGCCCTCCAGAACACCCCAGAAGCAATTGGAGCACAAGGTACATTGACCCACCAAGGACCAACCAGCACTGCAATACTTTTGCCAAGAAGAAGTATGTGCCCTCTGCAGATGATAACAATCTTGCTCACAGGTCCCATTGTGGACCTCAAGGCTTCCCAGAGCGCAACCTTTGGGAAGGATCCCATGATGCATACAGGAGGTGTCTTTAGGAGCCTCCAGAGTGGAGGAGGGAGGAGGGTTGGAGGCTAGTAGCTAAGGCAGACCCTGCATCTTCCCTCTGAAGGACCTTGCTTTTGAATCTCTTGGCCATATCTTTGCCTGTGCACTGCATGGTTGCCCTTGTAACCTATCCATAGCCCATCCTTTTTTTTTTTTTTTTTTTTTTTTTTGGTTTTTCAAGACAGGGTTTCTCTGTAGCTTTGGAGCCTGTCCTAGAACTAGCTCTTGTAGACTAGGCTGGTCTCGAACTCACAGAGCTCCGCCTGCCTCTGCCTCCTGAGTGCTGGGATTAAAGGCATGTGCCACCGCTGCCCAGCCCACAGCCCATCCTTTACCCACACACCTTGCTCTGCGGTGAGGGTACTTCATCCGGAGTCCCATGCCTTCTGGCTTTTGGTTTATTGTGGCTAGTGGGAGACTGAAGTGTAAGAGACAGAAGTGAAATCAGTTTATCTTCTAAGAGGTGACTGGGTCTCCCCAAAGGCACTTAGGTATGTGTGGGCATATGCATGGGCAGCCCATTTATATTGGGTATGATGGTCTGAGTTGATGAGGATGAGTGGCCAGGTCTCTTCCTCAAGGAACAGGTTCCATCAAGATATGAACTTGGATTGCTGGATTCAGAGTCCAGAGCTAGTGCTTAGGTATGCATGGCTGGTGCCTAATTTGCTCTCTAGGGATCTGGTCCTTGCATACCTAGGATTGATGACTTCCCAACTGGACAGCCACCCCCGCCCTTTTTTTTTTTCCACCATCTAGGATTGAGCCCAGGGCCTCATGCATGGTGGAGAAGTAATCGAGGTGAATGCGCTATTTGACTTTGTCCAGAGCTTTCCTGGTTTTAGCACCTGGGCAACCTCTTAGCCCTGAGCAAACAGGAACCATCACTATAGCTGCTCCCTGAGTCCTACTGAGGCCCTGGTGTTGTTGGGTAGCCAGCTTGATGTTAGCAGGATTAGAGGACTTTAGAGCTGGGACTGGAGTTTCAAGACTCTAATTATTACTGGTCACACATCAGATTGCTAGCCCTGGGAGGAGATGTGACATCCTGAACTGCCTGGAATGTCCATTCATTGATAACTATCTAAACCTGGACCTAGGAACCCCAAAGATTGAAGATGACTGTATAGTAGATTTTCTGATGAAAAGTGAAGACATACCACCCTCACCCCTCACCCTGTAGTAGTCAAGCCATACAGGCCTGTCTACCAGACCAAACAAAGGCTCCCAGTAAAAGGTGCTTTCTAGAGACGAGAAATAATGTAAAACCTGTCCTAGGATAACTCTAAGTAGCTATTTTTTCTAACCAGTATGCTTCCAACCCCTCAGCTAGATGGCTTCAGGGCATTGTGTGTGTGTGCTACTGGAAATTGAATTTACCACCTCAGACAGGCTGGTCAAATGCTCTGCCACTGAGCTATACTGCCAATAATTAGCTATTTCCTCTGAATTGAAACATTTCCTCCTGATAGAGGAAGGTAGCTCACGAGACTCAGAAATTTCACAGAACTTAAGAAGTTCTGAGGTCTGGAGAGATGGCTCAGAGATTAAGAGCATTGACTGCTCTTCCAGAGGTCCTGAGTTCAATTCCCAGCAACTACATGGTGGCTCACAACCATCTGTAATGAGATCTGGTGCCCTCTTCTGGCCTGCAGCATACGTGTAGGGAAAACACTGTATACATGATTAATAAATAAATCTTTTTTTTAAAAAAAAAAGAAGTTCTGGACACTCTGAAAGAAATGTAGGAGGCCCGTCCCCAGGGTGATGCAAGCCACAAGCAACCGAGGAGAGGAGACACTCTGGTGCAACTGTCTGCAAGCTGTGCAAGGAGCTGCAGCAGCCACCTTTGTAGGGTTCACTCATCCGCTTCTCAGTGATACAGCAGCTTCTGAGTCACCCATGCTCCTGTAAGTAACCCCAAAAACCTCACAGGTAGGCCAAGCTAGACAGGGCAGATCGGGTAAGCCAAGCCAGATGAGGGTAGAACAGTGTTTTTGGTCTGCTGCTGCTGCTCTGTCTGGGGCGAGGGAACATTTGTTTGTGTCTCCCCAGGAAAAGTCCCACAAGAACTGTAGATAAGATAAAGCTCTCTTTGGCCATTGTCCACTCTCATCCTTTGAGTGTGTACCAAGCTCTGCAATAAAGGCCTCCTATCTCCTGTGCTAAAAGCTCTGTGTGTCTCTGAATTCTTTAGATAGCGATCAGGAGGCCCCTGGAGCCAAGTGAGATCCTGGCTGTTACCTTGCCTTTTTTTTTAGACTTTGAATTCCTGATCCTCCTACAGTACCATTTGAGTGCTGGGGTGACAGGTGTGTGCCACCACAACAGGCTCTTCCTTACATCCTCTTTTACTAAGCTCAGAATAAGAAAATCCTAAGGCTGTGCCCTGAACTTCTAGTCTACCATGACCACCAAGAACTGATAATCCTGGCCCCACTGCAAGGGTGAAAGTTGTCTGGCAATAAACCTGGCTATCTCCTTAGAGAGGCTTGTGCTCAAGGTATTCTTGTCCCCTCCAGAACTTGCTGTTGGATGCCCTTACCATCCCTGTTTCCTGCCTGTCCCCACAGGTAGCTGAACCTGAGACTCCTATCTCAGGTTGTACATAGGGGTGGGTAAGGGGGATGGGCATAGGGACTGGGGGAGGTACCTCTGAATCTGAAGGTGAATGTCTATGTTAGTCCATTTTCTGTTGCTAAAACAAAGTAGTGGGGGTTGACTAATGTATACAGAAAACAGGCTCATGCAACTTATAGTTAAATCACTTACAGTTAGGCTGAAAGTCAAGCAGCATGGCCCCGGTTCTGGTGAGGTCTTGTAGGCTGCATCTCATCATGGTAGATGCTTGCACAATGGGATGAATGTGATCAAGAGGGAGAGACTCTCCTGTAGAACAAGAAGCCAAGAGACCAGGGAGGAGCGCATGTGACTACTGTAACCACTCTCTTTTGAAGTACTTCAAATGACCTAATTAATTACTGCCCACTGGGCTCTCCCTGTGATAGATCCCGTGTTGTCTCTCTCCCAACATTAGGTATGTAAAAAACAAACAAACACACGAAAAACATCTTTTACCCACTGCCCAGCTCACCAGCCACCGGGTTCTCTTACATCACCACACTGGGAACCAAACTTCCAACACCCTAACCTTTAGCAGAAAAGCACACAGAAACTACAGCAATGTCTTCTCACATTATCCAGTCTCATAGTGGCAGGTAGCTGTAAATCTTAGAGCCTGAGTCAGGGACAGGAGGTAAGGTTCAGGACTCAGACAGAACCCTTTGCTCTATCAGACAGAAGAAAAGGGTTGACACACGGTGGGCCATGCAGACACCCACGCACGCAAAGCAAAAGGTCAGCCTAGTCCAAGAGCATGACCTCGGCTCCAGAGCCTGCCTGCGGTCCTTCTCTGCTTCTCTTGTGGCCCCATTTCTGTCTTGATTGACATGGTTGGTTGTGGGACCCTCTTAGACCTGGCTGGTGCAGGAAGAAGGGCCTGTCTGTGTTTATCAAGCATGTAGGAATGGTATCTTCCGCTGTGACCATAGCCAGGGGGTACATCTGTACCTGTTTTTCTGGAGATAGCATCCTGGATTTCCTCTGTTAAGTCAGGTTTCTAACTCTCAGCCTTAAGTCACATGAGCAATCAACACAGCGGCCCTGTTCTGCTGACTTGTCAAGTTTTGCTTACATACTGAAATAACTTTACCCCTCAAAACTTCTTCTTAAAAATAGAAACCCAGTATGCATACAACCCCCTTTCCTCAACAATATTATCTTTAGAACATCTTTCCAGATGATAGCAGATATGTGCGCATCTATTTTTTTGTTAGGAAAAATTTCAAATGGGCACCAGAACAGGTTGAATTACCCCCATCTACTCCCCTCCTGTAGTCAACCATTATCAATATTTAATCAATTTGTTTTACTGATCCCTCTGTCTTTTCTTTCTTTCTTTCTTTCTTTTTCTTTTCTTTTCTGGAACAAATTCTGAGATGATTTGGCTTGTTAATTATTCACTCTGTGGACTTGCAAATGAAGGTTCTTGCGAGCGTAAATGTTTTTAATATTATCAAACACTTCAAAGTTCCTCTATTGTCTCAAAATGTCGTTCTGTTTTCTTTTATTCTTGTCCTAGAGATCAAATCTATCTTACACATGTTAGCTGGGTGTGGTGGCTCATCTCTATAATCCTAGATCTCAGAAGGCAGAGGCAGAGGAGTACCAGGAGTTTAATGCTAGCCGAGCTACAGAGAAGCTCTATGACAACCTTGGCTACATGATGAGACCCTTTCTTAGAAAACAAAAACAAAAACGTAAAACAAGTCAGGTAGTGGTGATGTACCTCTTTAATCCCAGCACTCGGGAGGCAGAGGCAGGCAGATCTCTGTGAGTTCAAGGCCAGCCTGGTCTACAGAGCAAGTTTCAGACAGCCAGGGCTACCCAGAGAAACACTGTCTTGAAAAGCCAAAAAATGAAAAAAAGTAAACAAAACAAACAAAGGAACCCTTCCACTGAGGTTTATCACCGGCCACTCAAAGCATATGCTTATGGCCTATTTGTTCTAATCGGGATACAAAAAGCATCTGTCTGCTGCAATGGCAAGCATATCGCTAAGATTTAAGAAAATAAATAATCCACAAAAAAAACATTTATAATTTCCCTCATGTCATTCACTTTCCGTGACTTGGGATAGACTGATGGTAACAAGTGTTTTTCCACCCTGCAAAGCCTGTAGACATCTGTTTCCTGCCTGGCTCACTCTCTGGCAAGGAGACTGTGAGTACCACATGCTGCTGGAAAAGCAGAAGCCCTGGAGCCCAGAGCCAGCAATCTGAAGATGAGGCAGGATTGGAAAAGTCAGCGTACTCCAGAGGCAGCTACCGGGTTGTGAAGAGAACCGGCCCTGGAGTTGGCTGGCCAACAACAAGCTTCATATGTCCTGTGGCATCTAGCAAACGGAACTTGTAGGTCCCTCCATGCAGTGCTTCAGAATGCAGCAATGGGCACAGCCTTCTGGAGAAAATTTTGGCACTATGTAGCAAAAATCTTAAAATATGCTGGGTGATGGTGGTGCATGGCTTTAATTTCAGCACTTTGGAGGCAGAGACAGGTGGGTGATTGTGAGTTCGAGGCCAACCTGGTCTACAGAGTGAATTCCAGGACAGGCTCCAAAGCTACAGAGAAATCCTGTCTCGGAAAAGAAGAAGAAGAAGAAGAAGAAGAAGAAGAAGAAGAAGAAGAAGAAGAAGAAGAAGAAGAAGAAGAAGAAGAAGAAGAAGAAGAAGAAGAAGAAAAAGGAAAAAATAACATTTAAATATATATGTTCTGGTACAACATTATTCCAATAAAATAATGAACAACTAGGAAAATACAGTCTATCTGACGACCTAGTGCCAACACCATCTTCAGTAAGAGATGAACAACATCTTCAGTAAGAGATGTTGGTTGCATGAAGAATGGCCCTGAGAGATGGCTCACATGTTAAGAGCACTGCCTGCTCTTCCTGAGGTCCTGGGTTCAATTCCAAGCACCCACATGGCAGCTCACAGCTGTCTGTGACTCCAGTTCCAGAAGACCTGACACTCAGGCACATGAGATAAAAATAAATAAATTGAAAAAAAAAAAAGGAGCCGGGCAGTGGCGGTGCTTGCTTTAATCCCAGTGCTCAAGAGGCAGAGGCAGGCAGATCTCTGTGTGTTCGAGGTCAGTCTGGTCTACAGAGTGAGTCCCAGGACATCTAGGGCTGTTACAGAGGAAACCCTGTCTCAAAAAACAAAGACAAACAAACAACAACAAAAAGAATGGGTCTCTCAAGGAAATTCCCTGTGGCATCTGAAATGCCAGGTAATTGTATTGACTACTGTGTTAAGTAGAAGAAGAGGGCCCCAAAGTTGCTACTGTGTTATATAATCAGTATTATGTCTGTGGGTTTTTTGTTTGTTTGGTTTGGTTTATTTTTTTCTGGTTTTTCAAGACTGTACTGGCTGTCCTGGAACTCACTCTGTAGACCAGGCTGGCCTCAAACTCACAGAGATCCATCTGCCTCTGCCTCCCAAGTGCTGGGATTAAAGGTGTACACCCCACTGCCCAGCATGTTTGTTTTATATTTAATGGCTTTACATAGATATCACCCACTGAAAATGTGTGAAGTAGGAAGTATTGGTTAGAGGACGCAAAGCTCCATTGAGACAGGAGAAATAAATTCTGCAGAGCAAGCATACAGTATGGCAACTACACTTGAAATATATAATTTTTTATGAATATATCTTTAAAAAAACCCAAAACTGGTTGACTACCTTGGTAATGAAGTCAGAGCAGAAAAAAAGGAACTCTGCCCTCTGAGAGTACATATTTTCCCCTGCCGTGACCTCAGCCTGTGGATTCAGATGCTCTGGACCCTTTGGTGGGCCTGTTGTTCAGCAAACATTACTGACAGTTGACCACCATCTAGACACCCTGGTCTGCAGCCGGGCACACCCACGTGCATGGATGGGATTGTAGCAAGCAGCCACTTTGCTGACAGGGATGCCCACCCTGTCCTCTCTTCCAGTGACACCAAATGCACAGACAGGACATAGTGACTGCACGTCCTGGACGTGCAGGAGCTCAGCTATCATGTGACTTTATGCCAGGTGCTTGCAATCCTAGGTTGCCTGAAGATGGTTTGGGATGTGACACTTTGTTCTCTAACTCCTCCACATGTGCATCTTGCCCTAGGCTTCCATGGAACATGAGGCTCTTTCTGGCTCTTTCCTTCTCCACCCCCTACCCCAGCTTCTGTGCTCACACTGTAGTCTCAGGCAGCACTGGCGTTGGGCCTCTGCTCGGGTGATGGACAGGAACTCACTTCCAATTAGCTTGAGCAAAAAGGAAAGGAAATGCATATTCCAGGGGCCTAAGCACTATCTTCCTGATGCTAATCCCCCACACAAGCCCTATCTTTTGCTAAGTCTGCCTTTGGGGGCTTGAGCAAGTGCCCTCTCTAGAAGGCAAGGAGGTCTACATACACTGAGCTCTGCTGTGGGTTTGTTCTGGAGGCTGGGAACCAGAGTTCATGCTGAAACTGCCTACCATAAGAGGGCAAAGGGGAAGGGGCTGGTAGGCCCTGTGCACAGGGCGCTGGAAATTCACCCACTGTCCAAGGATCTCAGGTGGCTCAGGTCAGGGCAAGCTGCAGGGGGGGGGGGAATCATCCGTGTTCCCCCCCCCCATTTCCTCAACAGTGAGTGCCTGGAGGGAAGTAAAGATAGGTGTAGTAAAGCCAAAACAAGAGTGGAGCCCTGTTGGGGAAGTTTCTCCCAGCCAGAGAGAAGACTCATCCATTCCTGGAGCAGATCCTGGGCTGATCTTGCACCACGAGTTGCGAGGCCATGACAGCTGACAGCTTGAGAGTTCATGGCCAAGCTGGAAGGCACATATCAAACTTACTATGCCACAAAATAATGATAATGAGGAGTAAGTAAAAGGATCCACCCACTGTGCCTAGAAACAGAGTCCCTTGTTGCGCCCATAACATGCAATCCGAAGAAAACTCTAATGGTTTAAGTGGAAAAGTCACTTGTTCACACACCTGAAATCCAGAGCTCTGGTGAAGGTACAGCTGTATCTAGGTGTTCAGATACTGAAGACTCCTCTTCCAGTCCCTTGGCTCTGTTCCCCCACCCTGCCCCCACTTGTTGACTCCTAGTCAGATTTCTTTAGCCTCTGGCAGTTCCAGGCTCACATCCTCCTGGCTAAGTCACTCTAGGGAACTGGGGAGCATCCTTCCCTGGGATTTCTTAGGCTCCTCCAGGGAATCATGCATCGAGCCTATCACAGCACACGATAGGTATGTGTTATAGACCCGCTGTGGGGGTGGTAGTGGGGTGGAGAATTCTTAAGCAAGAGGTGCTATTGCCAGTCCAAGGATATGCAAAAGCATCTTCCTCATCACAACTGGGTAGATGTTTTCTAATTAATTGGGGGTGGTGGGAATATGTGACCAGGCAGAGAGAGGCAGAAGAAAGACATGGGATCTGGGCCTTCAAAAATTAGAACTTTGGTTTCAGAGAGGAGTTCCAGCACAGGAGCCTGGGGGTGGGGGCTGGGAACAGGGCAGGCCTGGATAAACTCCCTGCTCTCTCTATTTTAAGAGACTTGGTAGAAGTCTTTTTTTTTTAGATTTATTTTTATTTTTAATTATTTGTGGGGGTAGGGAGAGGAAAAGGGAGAGAGAAGAGAGAGAGTGCGTGTGTGCATGTGTATGTATTTGTGTGTGTGTGTGCACATGTGCACTGCTTCCCATAGAGCCAGAAGGGAGCTCCAGATCTCCTGGAGACAGAGTTATAGGCTGCTATGAGCAGCTGACATAGGTACTGGGATCCAAATTAGTGTCCTCTGGAAGAGCAATACTTACTTTTACTCTGGGGTATTTCTCCAGCCTCATTAGTGGAAGTATTTAAACAGAAGTGATCGGGTGAGAATATCATTTTAGAAAGATTTCAGGGTTGGGTAGGTAAGTTTCTGTGCAAACTGGGATAGAAGGAAGGTGAGTTGGGGAGCCCTAGGAAGTAGCCCAAACAGGCCTCCAGAGCAGCAAGGTGGAGGCTGGGAGTAAGACAAGCATAAACTGAACCCCATGATTTCAGCTCTAGGGGCCAACAGGAAAGCCATTTGCTGAACTTCAACATATAAGATGGTCACAGGTTGCATTTTGGTTAGGAGGGGTTGTCTTGTTAGGTTTCTGTTGGCTATGATAAAGACCATGATCAAAAGTAACTTGATAGGAAAGGTGAGGTAAACCTCTTCTTCGGCTCCTGCTTCGAGGTTCCTGCCTACTACCTTCCCTCAGTCACGGAGGCCGTGTGCAAATGCTGCTTACTGGCTTGCTCATCATTTCTTGCTCACCTGCTTTCTTATAGTACCCAGGACCACCTGCTTAGGGCTGGCACCACACACAGTGAGCAGGGTCCTTTCACGTCAATCACTAATCAAGAAAACACCCCACAGTCTTTCCTCAGATCAATCTGATAAAGGCGTTTTCTCAGCTGAAGCACCAATGAATACCCAACCCCTGCAACTGAGGTCTGCAGTCTATCAGGTATGGTTCAGAAGCTCAGAAAAGGACCTGCCAGAGACAGAGCCAAGCCAGAAGACGGAGGTTTGAAGTGGTAAATGATGAATGAAGGAAGGAAGAGGGCTGAGAAACCACAAAAGCAGGCTAGATCTGATGTCAGGTGTCCAGGTTTGCTGGCTTTGGACTCTGAGCAAGAGCTATTAATTCCCACAGCCCTGATTTCACTGTCCATAAACTAGGATTGAGAGAGCCTAGCTCCCAGCCAACTGTAGGGCAGATGGGAACCCAGGAAACACAGAGCAGAGTTCATGGGGAAGCAAACAGAGCAGGGGTAGGACAAAAGAGGGCCCAACAGCTAGGGAAGGGGCATCAGACATCCATGAAGAAGAAGGAACGACTTACTTCTGAGGCCCTAAATGAGCTAAATACAAGGGTCCCACAGCAGAGACTGGTGGGTGGGGCTGGAGTCGGGGCAAAGAGCTTCATGGTGGAGCTCTGCTTTAGGGATCATGGCCAATGGAACAGGGCCGAGGCAGCGACCTTCACAGGAGCAGGAACAAGGGAGTGACTGCTGAGGGAGCAGGAGCAAGTCAAGAGACCTCTGCAGGACCGGGTTTGAGTCAGGGACCTCCGAGGAGGCAGGCCCGGGCCAGCAACCTTTGCCAGAGCAGTCTTGAACCAGCAACCTTTGCCAGAGTAGGCCCACCTCTGCAACCTCAGCAGAAGCAGCCCCAAGCAAGCAACCTCTGTGGGAGTGGGCCCAAACAACCTCCAGGATTGCAGAGCGACACCGGGTGACCTCCGAGTGACTGGAACCGTGGCCCTGACTGCACCATGAGAAGCAACCATCTGAGCCTTGGGTCCCCTGGTGCCTGGAAGATTGATCACCAGAGATATAGCCCCAACTACACCAATAAGAGGAAAATATGGGTAGACAAGGTAAGAACACACTCAACACCACAAAGAGCAACACGATACCAACAGCAAGACTTGAACACCCAATATAGATGAAGTAGAAGAAAGTGACCTAAAAAATAACTTTAGGAGAATGTTGAGGACCTTAAAGAGGAAATGAAAGATTCCCTCAAAGAAATAGAGGAAAAGACAAACAAAAAAAATGGAAGAAATCAACAAATCCCTTAAAGAAAACCAAGAGAAAGCAATCAAACAGATAAAAGAAATGATTCAAGACTTTAAAACCAAAATAGAGACAATAAAGACAACCCAAACCAAGAAAATTCTGGAAGCAGAAAATGAGAAAACAATCAGGAACCACAAATACAAGCATAAACAGCTGACCGAATACAAGAAATGGAAGAGAGAATCTCAAGTGCTGAAGATACAATAGAGGAAACAGACTCATTGGTCAAAGAAAACATTAAATCTAACAAAAGCTTAACACAAAATATCCAGGAAATATGGGATGCCATGAAAAGACCAAAGTTAAGAATAATAGGGATAGAAGAAGGAGAAGAACTCCAACTCAAAAGCACAGAAAATATATTCAACAAAATCATAGAAGAAAACTTTCCCCAACCTAAAGAAAGATATACACATGAAGATACAAGAAGCTTACAGAACATCAAACAGACTAGATTAAAAAAAAAAGTTCCCTTGCCACATAATAATCAAAACACTAAACATACAGAATAAAGAAAGAATATTAAGAGCTGCAAAGGAAAAAGGCCAAGTAACATATAAAGGCAGATCTATCAAAGATTATCACCAAGGACAGCAAAGAGTTACCCTGTTGGCAGCATCCAGAACCTTAATTATTCTCTTACAAAACCACAGCTTGAAACTAAGTGATCTCTGGCCTCAGGATGGGTGTTGGCTGGCCAGGCGGTCTCTCTGTCACCCATCCCAGCTGAGAGAGATTTCCGGAGACTGTCTTGCCATCGGCAGATAAAGAAAATGATTCATGTGTTGCTTGTTTGAGAAGCTTGTGAGATTGAAACCATGGCAGGCTGCAGGGACCCAAAGGCCTTCTGTACCAATGTGTCCATAAATGAGAATGGGACCTTCAAATGTGTTCTCTGGCCTCCATACATACTATGTATGACACAGTAGTATTTAAATTCATGTATGTGAGAGCCATACACATAAACCCATACACATACATACACACACACAATGCACATTAATAATATTAATAAGTATAATTAAATTTCAAATAACAAAGCAGGGAACCATTTAAGGAAGATACCTGGTATTGACCTCTGTTCTCCTCATGTGCCCCCCACAAACACACACACACCCATGCAAACACGCACAGAATACTAAATAAGCAGACCCTTGCAGGCAGAGTTTTCCCCTTCTCTCTTTCACTCACTCATGCCCCAGCTACTAGAACTGAGGAGGTTAAAAGCAGTTGATAGGGCAGAGTGAAGAAGGCTTTGTGGTCAGGAGAAGAGAGGAGGAGGGGGAAGAGGTTGGGAGGAGAAGAAGGAGGAAGAAGAGAAGGAATGCTCCAGAGACTCTGAGGATTGCAATCTTAGGGCCAAATTAAACAAGTATCAGTGTGGCTGAGACCAGCTGGGAAGTACGAACAAAGAGCATGTATGTTCTTCCCAGACCAACTTAGCACCTTCTAAAAGACTTCTAAGAGGGAAGCAGGGCATTCTACCTATGCCAAGACGGCAGATGTAAATTGGGGGGCTAGTCGCACAAATCTGTAGTATGGTCATTCTACTCACATATGGCTCCAAAGGAAGCCTAGGCATGAGCCCCCACACACAACCGTGTATGTGTGTGTGTGTGTGTGTGTGTGCACATGTGCACATGTGCACATGCATACATGTGTGGGTAACTCTGAATTTATAGAGATTCCAAGAAATCTACTAAAATGAAACCCAATCCTGGTGGAATAGGGCTTGTGTTCCAAGGTAAATTTAGCCATAGAGGAAAAAATAAGCAAACTTATTTTTTGCATTGGTCAAAGCCCTCTCAGGACACAGATGTCACCTGAAAATATGAGTAGTTTAAAGATTTTCATTAAAATTTTCATTCCCTTCATATAGATGTGGAAGTCATAGAGAGCACGATTCGTCCTCTGGTGCCCCAAGTGTCTAGAACTGTGAGGTTGAAAAGGCAGCATGGAGGTTGGACACATCCTCTTCTAACAATTGTTGATGGATTTTATGTTGGCCCACCAGTTCCCCAATAATGACACAGAGACTTATTATTAATTAGGAAAGCTTAGCTGATAGCTTAGACTTGTTTCTAACTAGCTCTTACAACTTAAATTAATCCATTTCTATTCATCCATGTACTGACATGTGACTTGTGGCTTTTACCCCTCCTCCTGCATCTCTTGCTTCCTCTGCATTTGGCGTCTCTGCCCTTCTTTTTCCCAGCATCCTCTGTGCCTGGAAATCCTGCCTAGTTATTGGCCATTCAACTTTTTATTAAACCAATAACAACGACACATCCTCACCATGTACAAAAAGATTATTTCACAACAAATAATCACACTTGAGTCTCTCAGAGTGTTCCCTCATCTTTCTGTCTAATCAGTGATTTTACTATATTTGCTTCACTCTGAAACACATTGAAAATTTTTTCTGTGCTGAATGTAGGTACCAGGGTATAACTGAATAGAGAGTTTCCTGTGGCTCCAAGGGGAGTGGAGGTTCCCAGGCTGCCTTGTCTGCTGTGGTGAACTATCTGCACTTCCTGGTACCAGTGATGAAACCATCTTCCAGGTTCACATGGAGTTCTTGGATACTACACCTACACTCTAGACATCACCACTGTTCCTTTCTTCTTGTTACCAAGGAGATTCTAGTGCAGTTCTTAAACTTCTGGTGGGAAATGTTCATCTAAAAACTTTTCCAACACAGTGTTTGCGTCTCACTTTCAGAAAGTGAATGCCTTACTCTCAACCAACACCTGTCTGATACTCCTAGTGGAAAATTCTGTATAAGAAATAGATTTATAACATTTAAATTGTTGCTCTGAATAATATAGTGAAGGCCTTTAAGTCTCTATCCTGACTGAGACGAGAATTATCTTTTGTTCAGTGTATCTGTGTGGTATACGATACCGGCCTCATGGAGATTGCATGATACAGATCCATGCTTACCAAACTTCTGTTACTTTTGTAATACTTCTTCTCTGTTATTTGTTGTTAATCTCTACTGTCCCTAATTTATAAGTTGAACTTAACCATGGATATGTGAGTACAGGAAAAGAGAACTCAGTACTAGTCACGATTTTAAGCATCTGAAAATCTACACTACATTATTAATATAAAGAATCATAACCACATTCATAATTTTTGTCATTTTGCAATTATAAAGAGAAAGGGATCCAAGTCCCATTTTTTTGGTGATTTTACTACCAATCTTTCTTTTTCAGTATTATTTCTTGCATACTAAGATAGTCTAACCAAGATTGAACTGGTACAATACTATTCTATTGATAGAATTAAACACAGAGATTTCAAAACTACTTCCCCAAGCTCAGGAATTAATTTTAAATTTTTTATTTGTTTATTTTTACTGGTTTTTTTTCCATGATATTTATTGAGCTCTATATTTTTCTCTGCTCCCCTCCCTGCATCTCCCCTCCCTACTTCAACCCTCCCCCAAAGTCCCTATGCTCCCAATTTACTTAGGAGATCTTATCTTCTTATACTTTCTACTTCCCATGTAGATTAGATCTATGTAAGTCTCTCTTAGTGTCCATATTGTTATCTAGGTTCTCTGGGATTGTGGTTTGTAGGCTGGTTTTCTTTGCTTTATGTTTATAAACCACCTATGAGTGAGTACATGTGATAATTGTCTTTCTGTGCCTGGGTTACCTCATTCAAAATAATGCTTTCTAGTTCCATCCATTTTCCTGCAAAATTCAAGCTGTCGTTATTTTTTTCTGCTGTGTAGTACTCCATTGTGTAAATGTACCACATTTTTTTTTATCCATTCTTCAATCGAGGGGCATTTAGGTTGTTTACAGTTTCTGGCTATGACAAACAAAGCTGCTATGAACATAGTTGAGCACATGTCCTTGTGGCACGATTGAGCATCCTTTGGATATATACCTAAAAGTGGTATTATTGGGTCTTGAGGAAGGTTGTTTCCTAATTTTCTGAGAAATCACCACACTGACATCCATAGGGGTTGTACCAGCTTGCATTCCCACCAGCAATGCAGAAGTGTTCCCTTTTCTCCACAACCTCTCCAGCATAAGTTGTCATCAGTGTTTTTGATCTTGGCCATTCTTACAGGTGTAAGATGGAATCTCAGAGTTGTTTTG
>PVIU01000605.1:0-35989 GCA_004026605.1 Ondatra zibethicus | reverse complement strand
TTCTGTTTAGGTCTGTACTCCATTTTTTTTTATTGGATTACGTGATCTTTTGGTGTCCAATTTCTTGAGTTCTTTGTACATTTTGGAGATCAGACCTCTGTCTGATGTGGGGTTAGTGAAGATCTTTTCCCATTCTGTAGGCTGTCGTTTTGTCTTATTGACAGTGTCCTTTGCTTTACAGAAGCTTTTCAGTTTCAGGAGGTCCCATTTATTAATTGTTTCTCTCAGTGTCTGTGCTGCTGGGGTTCTATTTAGGAAGTGGTTCCCTGTGCCAATGCATTCAAGTGAACTTCTCACTTTCTCTTCTATAAGGTTCAGTGTGGCTGGCATTATGTTGAGGTCTTTGATCCATTTGGACTTGAGTTTTGTACATGGTGATAGATAGGGGTCTATTTTCATTTTTCTACATGTTGATATCCAGTTATGCCAGCACCACTTGTTGAATATGCTTTCTTTTTTCCATTTGGTATTTTTTGCTTCTTTATCAAATATTGGGTGTTCGAAGGTGTGTGGATTGATATCCGGGTCCTCTATTCGGTTCCATTGGTCCTCCTGTCTGTTCTTATGCCAGTACCAGGCTGTTTTCAGTACTGTAGCTCTGTAGTATAGTTTGAAGTCAGGGATTGTGATGCCTCCAGAAGTTCTTTTGTTTCCCAGGATTGTTTTGGCTTTCCTGGGTTTTTTGCTTTTCCAAATGAAATTGAGTACTGTTTTTTCTAGGTCCTTGAAGAATTTTGTTGGGATTTTGATGGGCATTGTGTTGAATCTGTTTAATTTTAAATTTTTGTTTAAAATGGAGCAAATGAAATCTTTTTAAAAAGCATCTTCAATACTTCCCTAGTAGCCATACATCACCATTTATTTGATAAGCTGTAGAGGAACTTAATTATCTTCCAAGGAAAGAAATGAATTCCATGTGTCAAATACTTTTAGGCTGCAGTGAAAGCTTACTTTAGAACTTGACACGTAGTGACGTCACACTATTGCTGTGTGTGACCTGGTCAAGCTTGTACGG
Source organism: Ondatra zibethicus (assembly GCA_004026605.1). Classification (NCBI taxonomy): domain Eukaryota; kingdom Metazoa; phylum Chordata; class Mammalia; order Rodentia; family Cricetidae; genus Ondatra; species Ondatra zibethicus. Next base: position 34,974 of record PVIU01000605.1, on the reverse strand, counting down.
AGGGAGATTGCCCACATGAGTGTGAGAAAGTCAGAACAGGTCTAGCCTTGTTGAATCCAACGAGTACATCAACCATGCTCTTGAATGTATTTGGATGTCACCGCTGTATCAGAAGGTTATGAAAGTTTCCAAACAGGCTTAGTTTCAGAGCTTATCTGATCTGTAATAAGGAACAGGCAGTTATGGCCCTGTGCTGTGGGACAACATTCCTGGGGGGATGAGAATAAATATCTACTCACCCCACGTATGGAACTGATGACAGACCAAAGGAAGGATACCACCAAAGTACAACTTGGTGACAATGAGCTTTATTGGGGTCATTTACTGGAGTAGCATAATCCGAAGACAGTTTCATCACCAAAAGCCTACCCTAGCATGGGTGATAGCTCAGGGAAGTTGGGAACCTGGCGGGCACTTCACAACCTGCAGGCGGCTTTACAGCCTAGAGCATCCTTTCCAGGCATCTTGACAGGTTCTCTGGTGCTTCCAGACAGCTTGACTGATCTGCCTCTTTTAGGAAGTCCAGTTGGACTGAGAATGTCTCTCAGCAGCTCTTACAGCTTATATATGCATGGGGAGAGAAGAGCCTAGTGAACCTGGTCAGTTTCAGGGACTTCCTGAAACTACTGAGTGCTGGCTATTGAAACTTAACAAGCTTCCTTGCAGGATGGAATATTTTACCTTCCTTTAGAATATCCTGTGTCTTAATTAGCTCTCTAATGTTTTATCTAAGAGAAAATTGTTATGAAACACACTAGTTGGTAGATAGAACACATCATCATCATCATCATCATCATCATCATCATTAATGATATTTGAGACAGGGTTTCTCTGTGTAGCCCTGGCTGTCCTGGAACTCACTCTGTAGACCAGTCTCCTAAAACTCACAGAGATCCACCTGCCTTTGCCTCCTGAGTGCTGGGATTAAAGGCGTGCGCCACCATGCCCTGCTAATAGGAATACATTTTTAAAAGTATTGTTTTAAGGAAGGAAGGAAAAAGGGAAGGAGGAGGTGAGGAAGGGGGAGAGGGATGGAGAGAGGAAAGGGAGGGGAGAGGGAGGATTGACAAACACTTGGTTGGGGATAAATGGCTTGAAATAAATGATACGTACAACACCTTTTAAAAAAAGTATTGCTCTAGGTCTGTCACTATTGCTTGGCTCTCGGTTGCTATAGCAACCCCATATTTCAGCTACTTGATGCTCTAATGCCCCACTCTCCACCCATGCTTATCTCATGCTAACAACAGTCATCCTGAGTAATAATGACATTACCACACACTAGATGCCTCATGGTTCATGTCCATATAGCCACATAGGTGAAATCTGTGTTGCTTAATGGCATCTGTAACTCACAAGGTCCCAGAGGCTCTTTGGAGTATCTGGGAAGATTTAAATATCATCAGTTGAGACATATTTCTTTTGTGATATTCATTTGAAACCTAGTTAGGTTGTAGCTGATACAGGAACACCACATACCTGTGTGTGTATGTATGTCTCTGTGTGTGTGTGTATGTTGCATGCACCTGTGATACTATCACACCCTTTAAAAACAGCACCTCTATAAACACATCCATCATTCTTTCTTGTGCTCTTTTGATTGTGTGTGTTTTGTAAGAACACTTACTGTGAGCTCATCTCTCCTACCGTGTTTCAGAGCACACTGTGTTGTTAACTATAAGCCTTGTGTTACATCAACCATCTTAGATGCATTCAACTTGCATAAAAAAACTAGAATCCACCAGGAAACAATGGGCCTCCTGCTCCCCAGCCTCTAGCAGCTGTCATCCTAGTCTGTGAGCCAGTGTTCAATGCTTTATGGGTAGAATCCAGCAGTGTTTGTCCTCCTGTGAATGGCCGACTTCACATGGCACAGCATCCTATAGCTTCATCTGTCTGACCGCAAACGGCAGCCTTGCTGTCTTTTGAGGGAATTAACTAGGAGGTCCAATAGGGTGCAGAACGCACCCCTCCACCCCAGACAATGCAACAGTCCATCAAGGTGCTTTCTGCCTGCAGGGTGGAAACAGTGAGCATCATCAGGAAATGGGCATGGGATGTGTGTGTGAAAGGGTAGGGTGGTGGTGAGGGTCCTGTGTGGAGAAGCCACTAGCTAGGGTGTCATGACCCTTGGTAGAGAAACACAGCTAGTTCAAGTTAACTCTTCAGAGAGGGGCATCATGGGATAATCTTCTGTATACTGTGAAGATGTGTCACTGACAAGCACTTTCTGATTGGTTTAATAAAGAGCCGGACAGCCAATAGCTAGGCAGGAGAGGAGAGGCAGGACTTTTAGGGAGAGATAGGAACTCTGGGAAAAAGAGAGGTGGGAATTCACCAGCAAGACATGGGGAAGTTGAACATACATCATGGAGGAGAGGTAATGAGCCACATGGCAGAACACAGATGAATACAAACAGGTTATTAAGTTATAAGAGTTAGTTAGGAACAAGCCTAAGTTAAGGCCAAACTTTCATAATTAATAAGAAGTCTCTCTGTCATTATTTGGGAGCTGGTTGTCCAAAGAAAGTCCAATACCAAAGGGCACCTGGGGAATAAATACCCTGATTTTTTACTGCCTTCCCAGGAAGACCTAAAGGTTTATCCCAGAGGCCATCCTCCCAGGATTGGGTACAAAGTGATTCCTCAAGGCAAACTGAATTCATGTGACACTCACTGTATATGCTTCTGAGTTCCCACCTCGAAACTTGGACATCCTACAACTTCATGCTGTTTTGATGCAAAAATTTGTTCATGTTCCCTGGAGTCCAATAAGAAATCCCTGTGAGAACTGGGCAGTGGTGGCACATGCCTTTAATCCCAGAATTTGGGAGGCAGAGGCAGGCAGATCTCAGAGCATCCAAGGCCAGCCTGGTCTACAAAGTGAGTTCCAGTGCAGCCAGGACTGTTACACAGAGAAACCCTGTCTTGAAAAAAACCAACCAGCCAACCAAACAAAAAAATCCATGTGAGATACAGCACAGACATATTTCCTGGGGGGAGGGGATTAATTTTAGGATTCTCCACAGATTCCAAAATCAAAGGATGCTCAAGCCTCTTATTAAAACAATGTTGCGTTCACACATAATTGATGTGCTTCTTCCCTATACATTAAATCATCTTAGGTTACCTAGTACAGTGTAAATAATACAAAATACACTGCTTATCGGGTAAAGTTCCATCTAACATCCAGCATCTGTCTCCGGTGGGGCTGTATGGCTTCTCCCTGACTCTGCCTACTCTCTCTCTCTTTCTCTCTCTCTCTCTCTTTCTCTCTCTCTATGTATTCATTCCAGCCTGTCTATATTCTGTTAAGCCATCGGCTGAAAGCAGCTTCTTTATTCATTAACCAATAAAAGCAGCACATATACGGAAGGACCTCCCACACCACTTCACACACCCTTAAAACATTCAAAACTTCCAAGCTCATCACAAGTCTCCATGACCAGGAGAAAAACTTCTACCAATTTAAACTGTTTCCTCACAGAGGTTCCTTTCATGGGCACCTAACCTGGCCCTCTGTCCCCTCTTCCTCAAGCTCCACTTGTGAGATAGCCTTTTGTTTCCAATTTCTCCAGGACAGCAAGTCCTTGCGCCCTGCACACCTCTTCTCCACCCACTGGATTCCAATACCACCTACGCTGGCATTACGTATAGATATTCTGACTGGGCTAGCCAGAGACTGGGGACGTGAGCTGTGAGTGACGTACCCGTCCAGGTGTAGGCTGTGTAATATGAGAACAAAATTGTCCTTGGTGGGTGTAATGGTTCATTGACAACTTAAGTCGATTTAGAGTCACCTTCGTTACACTCCTCTGTGAATGTCTATTTAGAGGTTCAGCTGAGGAGGGAAGATCCACCCTGAATGTTGGCAGCACCAGTCCCTGGGCTGGGGTCCTAAATTGGATAAGAAGGGGGAGAAAGAAGAAAGTGATCTGAGCACCAGTATTTACCTTGCCCTGCCTGCTAACAGTGGGCGCAGTGTGATAAGCCATCTATTACTCTGGCCACCACCATACCTTTCCATCATGATGGGCTGTATCCCTTAAAACTGTAAGACAAGAGGATTGGATGGGAGTGGTATGAGGGGGTGTGGAGAGAGTGGGAGGAGGAGAGGGAGTGGGAACTTGGATTTGTATTTGTTAAAATTCTAATTAAAAAAAAAAACAACTGTAAGACAACTCTAAACCCTTTCTTGGCTGCCTTTGTCAGGTATTTTGTCACAGCTGTGAGGAAAGTGATTAGAACAGGGGATGTAGGGACACAGAGTTACATGGTGACAGAAGTCTCTCACATGACAGCTTGCCTTTGGCTCCTCGAATGCTAGAAAGCTTTTAGACAAACATGGAGCCACAGACCCAGGAGACCTTGATGGGCAGCCAGGCATGTTACTAGAATGTAAAGACAATTGTGTTTTTATTAAACGCTTTTCCTTTTTTCTTTTTTTTTGGGGGGGGGAGGATGGCTTTTTGAGACAGGATTTTCTCTGTGTAACAGCCCTGGCTGTCCTGGAACTCACTCTGTAGACCAGGCTGGCTTTGAACTCACAGGGACCTGCCAGCCTCTTCCTCCCGAGTGCTGGGATTAAAGGCGTGTGCTACCGCCGCCTGGCTTATTGAGCTTCCTTTCATGGGTACCTTCTATTTATGGAAAACTGATCTAGCTTTATATTTAACTTAGTGGTGTAATGTTAGAGTTTAAAAACAAAGGTTATTTAAAATAATAGAATTTTTAAAAAAAAAAACTCCAAGTGGTGAGCAAATGTGAATATTGATGACGGGTGTGTCTGGTAGACTTGAGAGTCACTTGGTGACTGTGCCTTGGTGTGCTCCCCAGCCTGCGCCCTGTTTTCACCCCAGCCATTTACAGCGGTGCATCAGCTTCCTGTGACCACGGTAACAAAGCCCCCCCAAGACAGGTGACTCAGAGGGCCACACATTCATTCTCACACAGTCCTGGCGGCCAGAAGTTTGACTGTGCTCACTCAGAGGTCTATGGGGAAAAGCATAGTTAGAAAATAGAGGCGGTTGCCGACTTTCCATCTGCTTTCTCCTTTTTCTTCAGTTCTGGGTTCCAGCGATCAGACAATGTCGCTGTCGCCCGCATTCAGGGTGGCTCTCCCCATCTCTGTTAACCTAATCTAGATAATCCCTCACAGGCATGCCAGGAGGCTTGTCTTCTGGGTGATTCTAGATACTGGTTGACCATCACTATTGGCAATCATATCCATGAAGATCACGTGTTTTTCTGTTTTGTCTGATACATCACCTCAGATTCTGAATGGTGCCTGCTGTATGGGAGAGGTCCAGAAAATACGCAGCGGCTGTGGTAGTTTAAGTGTAAAACGGGCACCCAGAAGCCTATAGGGTATGGCTTTGCTGGAGTAGGTGTGACTTTGTTGGAGGAAGTATGCCACTGTGGAGGTGAGCTTTGAGGTCTCCTATATACTCAAGCCACTCCCGGTGTCTCAGAACACTTCCTGTTGACTACGGGTCAAGATGCAGAACTCTCAGTTCCTTCTCCAGCACCATATCTGCCTTCACACTACAAACTCAGAGTTCTGCCTGCTTCTGCCTCCTATGCTGGGATTAAAGGTGTGTGCCACTATGTATGGCTAAAAACAATTTTCAGAGAAGTTTCTGAATCGTTTCTCTGCTCCCCGTTTTCAATAAATTCTAAATAACTCCACTAGTAACCTTTCTTTTTGCATTTTAAAAGTAAAATTATTTTATTGTAACCAAACATCTATAAATGCAAACCACAGTAAGGAAGACAGTCACCAAGCATATTTAAAAAGACCTTTCTGAAAAGTTTTTATGTCCCAATAAACCTCTCTGCCGAAGCAATAATCCAAATCAGACCAAATCAAACCGAATTAGAAAAAGCCCAGGTTTAATGGATACAATTGCTCCTGGGCCTTCCAGCCCTCCAAGAGAGGAGATGGGAAAGGAAGATCGGAAAACCACGAGTTTGTTCTCGGAGGGGCCCATTTAAATTCCCTGTGGTAGTGGTCTTGAGCCTCTCTGGGGAGGAGTCACAGTTTGGCAGGCTTTCTCAGGGGTGGAGTCTGGACCTAGGCAACTCCCAGGGGAGGGGGCTAGGGATGGAACTTCCACCCGGACATTCCAGACTCTTTGGGTACATGGATGCCAGGGGCTGGGGTGAAGCCATAACCCAAACATTCCAGGCTCTTTGGGGATATGAGTGCCAGGGGCTGGGGTGACACTTCCAACCGAACACTTTCTCAGAGAGTGCTTCTGTAGGGGCCCCGATCCCTGGAGTCTGTGCTCAGTACAGAACCTGTAAACCAAGGAGGAAGCTCAGAGTTCAGGAGCCTCCTCGGTGACATGTGGAAGCCCTCCACCCTGCAAATGCGAGCCTAGTTCTTGCCAAAATTCAAAGATGAACACAGAAACTAATTTCCAGCTTGGAACACAGAGCTCTGAAGCGGTGAAGGCCCCGGCTCTTTCTGCTGTGGAGGCTTTGGCTAAGCCAAGCCCCTCCCCTCACTGGTGAGGAGATCTCCCACCCCAGCCCCCATCTCACAGAGCGAGAACAGAAAAGAACGGAAACCTTGTTCAGCCAAGCTCGGGAGTTTGAGCACCTGGTCCTTTGAACTGTGAGTCTGCAGCCTGTGCTTGTGAACTGAACAGGAAGGGACCGGAAAGATCTGCCCCTGGGGAGCCTGGTATGAGGGGCCAGCCAAGAATGTGCTAGAGGAGTCAGCCAGCACCTTGGGGGTTTGGGCCGGGAGGTGGGCAGGAGGGAAGAGGGACCCTCACTTCCTCTGGGGTGAAGATGGCTCACTGGGCAGTCCAACAGGACCTTGAAGCTGATAGGCCAAACAGCTGCAGTTCTGATCTAAGTGATCTTGCCCTGCTGAACCACAGTTTCCTGTCTGTAAAATGGGCCAATATTAATAGTACCCCCTTCCCCGGGAGGTGAAGGCACTCCTTCAGGCTAGGCCTCCAGTGTGGCACGAGCCAACTAGGACTCCCGTTCTGTATTCCCTTAAACCAAAATTCCCTGCATCCAAGCAGTATTGTTCTTGGGGGGAGGGTTGGTGAGTTTGCTCCTGCCTCTATCCACAGAGCCAGACTCCAGCTTGCTCCTCCACATGCCCCCCCCCCGGCACTCCCACGTGACTTGACCCTCTGGGCTTCTCTTCTCTAGCCTCTCTAGACTCCACTCTATTCTTGGGTCACCTGCTCCAACACTTTTGACTGGAGGAGGGTCCCAGAAAGGCAAAGAAAGACCTTCAGCACCCTCCTGAAGTCCCCTACGAACCCTCGGTATTCTCCTCTGTGGGGACACAGAACTGTGGGTAAGGGGCCTGCAGGATCCCTCATCCCTGCAGACTTGCTGGCTCAAACTGATTCATCCCCTTCCTCCTGTGAAAGACACGTAAGCCCTCAGCCTGCCCCTTTACGCACTTCCCAGTCCCTCTCAAGCGTACAGAACCCTCCGCCCCCACCTCACCCTGCTTTTCTGGGTTGTACTGGGGACTCTTTCCTGGCCCTCACCCCAGGGCTTTACAGGCCTCAAGCAGACAGCCAGAGGCCCCTGCTGTTCATTAATGACTTCCAGACACAGCATGAAGCTCAGCCTGACAAAGCAGGGCAGTGGGAGGCCAGGCTGTGGGGAGGAGGAGTGGGGAGAGCTACCAGGGGTGTTGAGAAGACACTAGAGAAAAAGCCACATGGTCAAGACTTCTGTTCCACGAGAAAGATCCATTTGTGTCTGTGTTGGCTGAGCTTCGTGGGTTGTTTTGTGTGTCTCTGGCTCCCTCATTAACACTATATAGTGCTCTGTATGGCTCTCCTTACGCGCTGGCCTGGGGGTCAGCTTCTCTGTGGCTTGTCTTGCCTCAGTTCTTGTATTTCATCTCATCTGCCTCCACTCATATATATTGCCTGTAGGGGGCACTCTCTCCTTTTACCCCTCCTAGGATCTTGGTAACTCTGAATCCATAGTCCTTGGGCCTGGAGACTATGTCCTGCCCCTCTGCTCACAACCTCTCCTGGAGCCAGGGCTCCTCTTGCAGGTCAATTAGTCTTCAAGCTAGGATCTTCATGGAGTCTGATTTTTTATTTTATTTTATTTTTTGTTTTGTTTTTTCACTATGTGGTCCTTGCTATCCTGGAACTCACTGTTGTAGAGCAGGCTGGCCTGGAACTCACAGAGATCCACTTGCCTCTTCCTCCAGAGTGTTGGGATTAAAGGTGTGTGCCACCGCCTCCTGGCTGCCTCTGATTTTTCAGAGTTGGTCTCTTTTGGAAGACTAGAAGTAGGTCTGGTCCCCAAAGGCTTTTACCCACAGAAGGTGCCCTTAGGACTATGCATCTCTTTGGTGGTATCAACCCTCAAGTAGCCCAGCAGCAAATATGCTAATCACTGATAGACTGAGATAGCTTCCTTTAAAATCAAAAAGTCTGGATGTTTGTTGCAATGGCAAACTCCAAGAGTCTGGTGTGGTGGTTGCACACCTGAAATCCCAGCACTGGGGAGACTGAAGCGTGAGGCTTCAAGTTCAAGGCCATCCTTGGCAATGTAGACAGAACCTGTTAGCACACTAAACACACTAAACAACAACCAAAGAAACAGTCCAATACAAGAACATCACTGAAGCTGGGAATGATGTTAACTGTAATGCCAGCATATGGGAGGCAGAGGCAGGAGGGTTAGGAGTTCAAGGCCATCTTCAGACACACAGTGAGTACAATGCCACCCTGGGTTACATGAAACCTAGTCTCATCCTACCCCCAAATAAATAAGGCAGTTGGTTAATTGCTTGGGAAGAGCAGACAAAATTATCTTGACTTGCAAATGAAATGGTCGTACATTCGGAAAATCATGGGCATCTTTTGGAAACACACAGAAGAATTGATGAGATTATTTAAGAATAAATACCATTGATTTTCAGCCTTGTAAATGATAGGAAGTATTTGTTAAAAATTAATATTTTCTCTCTAAAACAGACAGAAAAACAGAAAAAAATACATTCGCCTAAGTGTAACATTTTAGCGGAAGTAGAAAGATAGTAATCCTTTGCAAGAAAACTAAAATCAAACAGAAAGATCCAGAACATATTGAAGAAAGTCATGTTCTTGGATGGCAAAGCCTAATGTCATTAAAAATGGCATTTCCTCTGAATTAGAATTTAAAGCATTTTGGCTTCTGGGGTGTGTAGGGGAAGAGAGATGAGGAGGAGGAAGAAATGGAGCTGAATAAAATAATTGAAAGGTTTATAGCAGGACTGGAGAGATGGCTCAGTAGGTAAAGCACTTGCTAGGCAAGCATGAGGACCTGAGTTCAAACCCCCAGAATCCGCATAGCACCAGGTGAGGTGGCACAAATCTGTCAACCCAGAACTCCTCAACAGTGAGATGGAAGGAAGACAGGAGAATCCCTAGAATTTCACAAGCCAGCTCACCAAACTCACACCGCAGGACAAGAGATCTTGTCTCAAATAAAGTGGAGAATGAGGACTTGAAGTTTGTTGCGGAATATTTGTTTAACTAGCAAAGATATGCTGTATTTGTTTATGTTGAGGAATATTTGTTTAACTATGTAAAGATGTATTGCATTTGCTTAATTAGGTAAAGATGTGTTGCTGTTTTACTTTGTCTGCCTAAGGCACCTGATTGGTTTAATGAAAAGCTGAACAACCAATAGTGAGGGAGGAGGTATAGGTGGGACTTCCAGGAAGGGAGAGTAAGAGGAGGAATTTAGGCTGGAGAGAAGAGAGAAGAAAGAGAAAGAGGTGCCAGGGAGACACCAGGGGCCAGCCAGTCAGCCACTGAAGAAGCAAGAAAGTAGGACATACAGAATGAAAGAAAGGTAGAAAGCCCCCAGGCAAAACAGGTGAACAGAAACAGTTAAATTAAGTTAGAAGAGCTAGTGGGACAAGCCTAACCTAAGGCCAAGTAGTCATAATTAATAATAAATCTCACCAGGACAGGCTCCAAAGCTACAGAGAAACCCTGTCTTGAAAAACCATAATAATAATAATAAGTCTCTGTGTATTTATTTGGGAGCTGGTTGGTAGCCCAAAGAAAATTCCAACTACAGAAGCTGTCTTCTGTAGACCCCACAAATGTCATGATATGTACATGCCTGCACTCATACACATGAACATGCACACATACATGCATACATAGTGCACAGTGGTGTGGGAGATCCTTCTGTCTATGTGTTGCTTTTATTGGTTAATGAATAAAGAAACTGCCTTGACCTGTTGATAGGGCAGAAGTTAGGTAGGTGGGGGTCGGGGGAACTGGATTGAATGCTGGGAGAAGGAAGGCAGAGAGGGAGATGCCATGGAGCCACCACCAGAGTCAAACATGCCAAAACTTTGCTGGCAAGCCACTGCCACATGGCAATATACAGATTAATAGAAATCAGTTAAATTAAGATGTAAGAGTTAGCCAATAAGAAGTTAGAGCTAATGGGCCAATCATACAGTTTCTGTGTGATTATTTTGGGTCTAAGCTAGCCAGGCGACTGGGAAGAACATACACAGTGTATAAGAAAATTATTAAAGTAAAGTGAGTGGGAGTATTAATGAGACGAGCATGTTGGGAATGGCTTGCATTTACAGTCTGGCACTGTCAGATGCATGCTCTTCCCATATGAACCATTGGTTTGCTGAAGCAGAGTGAACTTCCACAGAAGAGGTAGGAGTCTTTTGCAACCAGCTAGAGAGGCATTGCCAGCCCAGCAGCTTCGACTTCCCTCGAGGAGTCAACAGGAGGACTCCAGATGCTCTCAGCCAGAGAAGGAATTAACATTTGGATATCTCACCAGCTTCCCAACCGTTCAGGAGCTGGAAGAACTCACTACAGAATAGCTAAGGAACACACCCCTTCCCGCTTCCTGCTACAGAGGCCTCCCCAGCACAAGGCAGACCCCACTGCAGTTCAGGAATCCCTCTGGTTATTGTAAAGTCCTCAGAGAGACAATCACCATATCACGGAGGAAGGATGTGATGTGGGGCACGTTCTGCTGTCCCATTCAAGTCTAGCTCTTAAACTCAGTTGAAATTGTCCATAAATTAATAGTGTCTGCTATTAGTTTAGATGCCATTAGTTTTATGTAGTTGACATAACATTATTATTCTCATATTTCTGAAGGCCAGGTGTCTGAAATACAGCATCATTAGGTTAGTCCTATAGGTTGAGAGAGAAAGAGAGACAGAGAGACTCCATCTTATGTCTCTCCTTGCTCCTGAGGGCTGTGGATAACTCTGGGGTTCCTTTGCTTGTGAAAACACTGCTCAAACCTCTGGGTCCATCTTCTTTCATCACATTACAGAACTGCAATGGGCGTGCTGGTCCCAATCTTTACTTCCTATGAAAAACTATTGTGGCTGGAGTCCTCTGGTCAGAGAATGTACTGTGCTTGGTAATGGGATAAGGTTGAATCCTTGCTTAGGGCAAATGTGATATTGAAGAGGCCATAAAATTGGCTCATTTCAAAATTTGCATCAAGAATATGTACACAGGCCAGGCAGTGGTGGTGCACACCTTTAATCCCAGCACTTGGGAGGCAGAGGCAGGCAGATATCTGAGAGTTTGAGGTCAGCCTAGTCTACAGAGCGACTTCCAGGACAGGCTCCAAAGCAACACAAAGAAACCCTGTCTTGAAACTCCCCTCCCGGCCACACACACACACAAAAAAGAAAGAAGTCAGGACAGGAACTCAAACAGGGAGAGAACCTGGAGGTAGGAGCTGATGCAGAGGCCATACAGGGGTGCTGCTTACTGGCTTGCTTAGTCTGCTCTCTTATAGAACCCAAGACCACCAGCCCAGGGATGGCACCATCCACATTGGGCTGAGCCTTCCTCCATCAGTCACTGAGAAAATGCCCTACGGGGTTGTCTACGACCCAGTTTTGTTTTGTTTTGTTTTGTTTCCCAGATAGGGTTTCTCTGTAGCTTTGGAGCCTGTCCTGGAACTAGCTCTTGTAGACCAGGCTGGCCTTGAACTCACAGTGATCCACTGACCTCTGCCTGCCGAGTACTGGGATTAAAGGCGAGTGCCACCACCACCTGGCCAACAACCCAATCTTGTGGAAGTCTTTTCTTAATTGAGATTCCCTTCTATCAGGTGACTTTAGTTGACATAAAACTCTCCAGCATACTATGCAAGCGTGAGGACTTGAATTCAGATCCCCATGACCCAAGTCAAAGATAAGCACGGCAATTCAGGTCTATAATCACAGCACTGGAGTCTAGTCAATTGATAGTCTAGTCAATTGGTGAGTTTATTGAGAGACACTGTTTGAAAAGATGAAGTGGGAAGCAATACAAGAGGACAGTGGCTTCAGGCCTCCACATGGGCACACATGGGGCACATGTATACCTGAACACATGTGTATACACATGGATACACCATACACAGAGAATTTATATATAGTGATTGAGGGAGAAAATAACATATGAGACATATTATTAGGAAGAGTCCAAAGTGCAGGTGCGGTGAGATACCTCCCTATGAGTTATTGGTCAGGGAGGTCTAGAGGCCCCCAAACCACACAGGCTATTGCCATTACTCTTTGTTGACCATCAGAACTAGATGTTAAGACCTTTTTGTTGAGGATACCATCCACTTTCTATGCAGTTTAAAGAAATCAAGCTGGAGCTGAGCTAGAAGCTTCCTCCTTGCTGACTAGCTTTCATCATTGCTAGAAGGTGCTATGCAGGTTGATGGGGAGAAAAGACATCATCAAAAGTATTACACAGTCATGAATCTTGTTTGCTTCAATACTGACCTACCAAACAAAATAGGTGCATTGATTCAATTGTGGCATGGTGGCTGTGGTAATTTGAATGTAATTGGGTGCCATAATCTCATAGGGAGTGGCACTATTAGGAGGTGGAGTGGATATGACCTTGTTGGAGGAAATGTGTCGCTGTAGGTGTGGGCTTTGAGGTTTCCTATGATTAGGATACAGCCCAATGTCTCAGTTGACTTCCTGTTGCCTGCAAGATGTAGGACTCTCAGCTACTTCTCCAGTACTATGTCTGCCGGCATGGCGCCATGCTCCCCACCCTGATGATAATGAACTAAACCTCTAAAACTGTAAGCGAGCCACCCTAATTAAATGTTTCCTTTATAGGAGTTGCTGAGGTCATGGTGTCTCTTCACAGCAATAAAAACCTTAACTAAGACAGTGGCTATGGAGGTAAACAACCACTTCGTGATTGGATTTGAATCCTGTGCCACAGGAGGGAATCCATACCTGTTACTGTATACCTGGGGTGATGGTTCACAGGTTAAATGCACTGCCTGCTCTTCCAGAGGGCTGGGTTTCGAATTCTAGCACCCACACAGCTGCTAACGACTACTTATAATTCAAGTCTGAGGGATCTGATGTCTCTTCCGGCCGCTGCTGGCACAAACAGGGTACACAGACATACATGCAGGTAAAACACTCATATATATAAAGCAAAAATAAAAGTTAAAATGCCATGGCTAGGGAGGTCATAGTGGTAGGAAAAGCTACTATTGCTCTTGTGCTAAACAGATATTTTGCCAAATTGTCTTCTAAGTATCTAGGATTATACCCAGAGTTTCAGAGTTGCCCACAACCTTGGCTAGGGAAGCTTGTTTTTGCAGTGGACATTGGTTTGTGCCAAGGCTCATAATTGGTCAAAACACTGAGAATGAGTTACTGTCGAGTACTCAGACCTAACTAGTACATGTGTGCCACTTCTTCCAAGGCTCAGGAAACATCAAGGAAGAGGACACTGAGGAATGTAAGAGTCGGAGGATGGGAAGAGGGCTGTGAAGTGCTGTCTTTACACTTACAAACCCACAGGAGCTGTGATCACTTGCATAAAACCAAGCTCCTCACTGTTTTAGCATGGATGGGGCAGGGCTTCAGGGACCCACTGCCAGTTAATGGCTGCTGGGGCAAAATGAGTCATTTTTTTTTTTTTGCAATGATGTGGCAACTGGTAAGTTGCCCACACTCCAGGAAATAGCCCCACACCCAAACTCATGCAAGTGGCCCTAATTAAATTTAGTAGATCATTAGAAAAAAAGGACATGACATGAGACATGTAAGTAAGAGGGAGACTTGTGAGGAAGAAGGTGTTCAGGGGAATGGGAGGAGACGAGAGAGCAATGGGAGATGAATATATACATGTGATCCAAATTCATCACATGCACAGAAGAAAAGAAAAAAGTCTGTAAGGATTAACACAGTATTTTAACATGGCGTTTTCAGATTCAGTATCATGTGTAGGCTTTTGTGAACTTTTCATAAGGTAGATCATGCTGTATTGGGTTATAACCAGTTAAATCAGATTTGTTTAAATTCTAAAATAATAATAAAAATGATAAGAACACAGAAAAACAAAGAGGTCAAAGTGGGTCTTAAAATTGCATAAGCAAAATGACCCTCGACCCAAGACTGGATAAGGAAAATGTGGTACATTTGCACAATGGAGTACTACACAGCAGGAAAAAATAATGACATCTTGAGATTTGCAGGCAAATGGATGGAGCTAGAAAACATCATATTGAGTGAAGTAACCCAGACCCAGAAAGACAAATATCATAAGTGGCTTTTAGACACAAAGCAAAGAAAAACCAGCCTACAATTCACAATGCCAGAGAACCTAGACAATAATGAGGACCCTAAGAGAGACCTACATGGATCTAATCTACATGGGAAATAGAAAAAGACAAGATCTCCTGAGTAAATTGGGAGCACGGGGACCGTGGGAGAGGGTAAAAGGGGAAGGGAGGGGAGCAGAGAAATATATATAGCTCAATAAAATCAATAAAAACAATTTTAAAAATAAATAAATATTAAAAAACAATTCTTAAAAAATTAATTTAAAAAATCCCATAAGCAAAAGTCAAAAGTTCAATTTTATTGTAGTCCTCTCTACAGTCTTTCTGCTGATGACCAAGCTTTCCGCCTCAGCTAACGGATTTTTGCTAACTTTAAGCCTTAATGAGAAAGGTCTTTCTCTACTCTGAGATCAAAAGATATTCTTTTCTTCTTTTAGAAGTCTTCCTGTTTTGTCTTCCATATTTAAGTCTGTGGCTTATTTCAAAATGCTTTCCAGGAGTTTGGGGTGGCAGTGCGTGCCTACAGTCCCTGGGAAGGCAGAGAGGCCGGAGGAGCTAGAGTAGGGTCGGCCTGAACTACATAAGAAGACCTTGTTTGTGTTTAAAGTATTTTTGATTATTCATAGACACCATTTAAAAAGTTACAAGGCAAGCCACATACTAGAAGAAATTATCCATAGACTATCTGACAGGGAACTAGGATATAGAATATATAAAGAAGTACTCATCAAAAAAAAAAAAAAAAGATGAGCTGGGTGTGATAGCACCCTCCGTTGGTCCCAGCACTCCAGAGGCCAAGGCAGGCAGATCTCTGTGAGCTCTAAGCCAGCCTAGTCTACAATCAAGTCCCACCCTTTTCCCCATTAAAAAGTGGGGAAAATCATCATAAAGAAAATACTGATCAAAATCACAATGGCTGGTCACTACATTCTCGTTAGTATTGTTAAATTTATTTATTACTTTTTTTTGAGGCAGGGTTTCTCTGTAACTTTGGAGCCTGTCCTAGAACTCGCTCTGTAGAGCAGGCTGGCCTCAAACTCACAGAGATCCTCCTGCCTCTGTCTCCCGATTACTGGGATTAAAAGCATGAGCCGCCATTGCCTGGCCTATTTATTACTTTTAAGAGATTTATGTATTTTTAAATTTTTATTATTTGAATTTGCCTGTTTTCCCTGGAGGCCAGAAGAGGGGCTGGATCCCCTGGAACTGGAGTTACAGGTGGTTGTCCATCATCATACGGGTGCTGGGAGCTGAACCCAGGTCTTCCACAAGAGCATGTGCTCTGAACCACTGAGCCAACTCTCCAGCTTCCCAAATAGTCTTTGTAATCAGTCTTTCTTGTCAGACCTTTCTTAGACCACCAGCACCCCCAAAATAACATGGAGACTTATTAATTATGAAAGCTTGGCATTTAGCTTAGGCTTGTTCCTGACTAGCTCTTACAACTTAAATTAACCTGTTTCTATTAATCTAAGTTCTGCCACGTGCCTCTTTATCTCTCCTCCATACTGTATGTCCAACTCCCTCCATGTCTTGATCATGTCTCCCATGTGCCTGAATTCTTTCCGAGTTCTTCTTTCTGTACAGAAGTCCTGCCTATTCTCTCCTACCTAGCTATTGCCCAGTCAGCTCTTATTAAACCAATTGGGTGCCTTAGGCAAGTGAGACAAAACAGACACATCTTCATTCAGTGTAAACAAATATCCTGCAACAATTCTTTGTAGGTTTAATCTGGGCAGAGGGTACATGGGCCTAAGAGTAGGTGTGCCATTGTACCAAATATGAGATTTGAGAATTTTGCTCCATGTAAACTATATCTCAATAAGAAAAACAGCAAGAGCCAGAGAATGGACAGATCCAGTCTCTGACATTGAAGACAGAGGAGCATGTTTTAAGGAGTACCTGACAGACTTCCAGGGAACCACAGAGTGACTGCATGCCTACCAAATGGGACAGCACACATACATGTGTGACTGTGTGCATCTGTGTTGGTGTTTATGTTTCCCTGTGCAGTTCATACACCCCAGCACAGAGCTGCTTGGCCAACCTTAATGAACATGAGAACATTTGAGTAGCTTTATGTACTGCTCGTACCACTTGTCTGTCATTCATCCCATAGTCTAGCCCCTGAGGGCATTTTGCCCCAGGGAGCAGTACTGGAGGAAATGAATTAGAACCAGGCTCCCTCCTATCTTCGGCAGGGGAACTCCAGGACCTTCTTGCTTTACTTCCTCCCTGGTGCTTCCCCTCACTGGTTAACCCATCACCTACCCACCACCACCACCACCACCACCACCACCACCACCATTCATTCTTTTGTTTGTTTGGTTTGGTTTTTCGAGACAGGGTTTCTCAGTGTAGCAGCCCTGGCTGTCCTGGAACTCGCTCTGTAGACCAGGCTGGCCTCGAACTCTGAGATCCGCCTGCCTCTGCCCTCGAGTGCTGGGATTAAAGGTTTGTGTCACCACTACCTGGCACCCTTAGACCATTCTCACTGGTGTTCCTTCTCCACCTGCTGACCCCAGGTCTGAGCTCTCCTTTCTCTGAGGCCCCTCTGGCATCCCTTATAGCAGATTCACTTCTCTGGATCCTGTGGACAAGGCCTGGGAATGGTGAGGATCAGGAAGGCCAAGTTAGAAAGACCTTTCGGTCCTCAATCTTAATCCTGGTTCTCTCATGCCTGGGCGGGGGCCCAAACGAGTGTCATCCTCAGCCCCAATAGGGAAAGTTACTTCTCCTACTAACCAGATGGGCACATAGCAGAACAAGTGGGACCAGGAGTGAATGCCCACAGGCCCAGAGTGACAGCCTGTGGGTCCTCTATAGAAGCAGGTGGCCTTCTCTAGGAGCTTCCCAGGTGTGGGCTGTCTGTAAATCTGTCCCTACTGCACAGATGCTGCGCTGTGGCTGGGGTGTCTCCCAGCTTGCGCTAGGCCTGGATTAGACAGCTGCTGGGAGGGTCTCAGTTTCCCTGAGCCAGAGCGCCTCACTGACATTCATCATCCTCTGCTTCAGACAAACAGTTGTGACCTCGCCAGCCCCATGGGCAGCACGATTGAGAGTGTGTGACGCCAGGGAGTAAGTCAGCGGCTGGTTGAAGGGCAGGGAAAGTTGTGTGGCTCAGCAGGGAGGAAATGACAGGCGACACAAACAAGCATGACTTCATGTGTCCCCACACACCCCTCTGAGGTCAGACAGACCCCTCCTGTCCCCTGGGCCTGATGTACATGGTTCGAACACGTCAGACTGTGATTTCTTGGCCACAAGCTTACAGATGGCCAGATACAACACATGGGCCTCCAGGGGAGGACTTGCAGGTTGAACACCCATGACCCATAGGTCAGAAGTCCTGGGCATCCTTGCTTTGTGTTTTGACAGTATAAGGGAGTGTTCTTTTGCTCCCTGATCTCAGGGTCTAGTGGAGGAATATTCTATCACCTCTTATCACATTAGGCCAGGAAGGAAAACGGGGAAGCCCAAGACCTCTGAGTGCCCGGCAGAAAGGGGAGGAGGAAACTTTGGAAAAGAACAGATTTTTCCAGTGTGTCTTGAAAGAGCTTACCAAAAAAGATAAGGGAAAAGACCTCAGGCAGGGAGAACAGAAGAGCCATCTGCTAGAATGATATATGGCCAAGTGCAAGGGCTGGGATCCAGGCAGTGTTGATCTGTTTGCCTTTGTTTTCTTCCTCTTTTAACCAAGAATCACAGGCTTACTGTGTGGGACTCATGGGTGTAGCCCCACCCTGCAAGTTTCCAATGATGGGCGCCTTTCAGGTCTCCCCACAAACACTTCTCTCCAATCTCCAAGGTGTTGGCTGTGAGAGATAACGGTGTGATTCAATGTGACTTGGTCCTCTGAGTGTCAAGGGTATCAAGGATGTGGGTGGGGATTGATCACGATGATCCCTACTGTGGGCTTCAGGCAGCACCTGTCCCCATGTCCCCACCCACTGTGCCCATAGTCATGGCTGGTGGGTAAGGGAAAATGACTTTCCTCATAAAGGATTACAGTCAACACCTACTTCGGGGCTAAGGCTAGGACTTAGCCCAGAGCCTTGACAGGAGCTGTGTGTGTGTGTGTGTGTGTGTGTGTGTGTGTGTGTGTGTGTGTGTAGGATGTCTCCATCTGATCTAGCTCACTGGTGGAATGGTCACAGTAGTGGTCTAGCCCATGCCATGAAGCCAATAGAATACAGACACAACCACCTGCTGGAGAAGCAAGTAGCTGTCGGTTTTGTGAGCAACTGGAGAGCCCCTTGACTGGAGTGATGGCTGCTGCCCAGGTTCTAGCCACCATGGCTTTGTGAAACTGTGGGTCACATGTTACTAGACCACAGTACTGGTTCCTCTCCCCTCTTTAAAAACAGGTTTGGATTTTAGGTCAATACTTTCTGATGTTAAAATGTTGTCTACAGTTCAGAATGTTCAAATGCTCTGTGGGGGCCAGTTCAAACAAACCTAAGGGCTGAGGTGGGCTCCGATGGCCATCAGTGTCCTCTGCTCTTTAATAAAATGTGGCACCTGACTTAAACCCAAGGGTACTGAAGCCCAGAGGCTGCCGTGATTCCCTACAGGAGGCAGAGACAGATCTGGCACCCTCTATTTCTCCATCTTGGGCCAAGTGCAAGGCTAAAGGTTTTACTCTCTTGTGAGGGCCTCATGGGAGTCATACTCCCAATGGACACATAGGAAGGGGCTTCTTAAGTCTCAGTCTGGATCTCAGAGCCCCCCACATACCCAAGGGATACTGGAGAGGTAAGAAAATGGTTCACAAGGCCTAGGGTTTTCCAGTTCTGGCAGAGACCAAATGCAACTACATCTCTCTATCATTCTCCATCCAGCCCTTGGGCTACCCAATATACCTGACTGGCAGGCTAACAACTTCACAATGTGAAGTTGTCTCAAGGAGGCTGCTGCAGTTTTCCAGGTTCTAACAGACACACCGTGGGGGAGGGAGATCAGAACAGTTGACTTGGAGTCAAGGTGACGTAAGGTCCAGTGCTTGAAGATGCGCGCTAGAGAGACCAGAATTGTTAAATGCACAGGTACCAATTGCATACAGTCTCTCAGTTAGGGATGGGTCTGTGTCCACTTCTTCTCAGCACTGGACTTCTGTCTGGTCTGAATCTGCACAGGTCTTGTCAGACTGTGCTGTCAGTCTCAGAGAATTCATGTGTGTATCAGAAAGACACTGTTTCCTTGAAGTCCTCCACTACCTTTGGCTTGTACAGTCTTTTTATCTCCTCTTTCACACAGATCCCTCAGTCTTGAACCTTGAGGTAAGGCGTTTGATAAAGACATCCCATTTAGGGCTGAATAGAAGCTATTATTTTTAAATTTATCCTGTATATGGACTGAAATTTCCCACAGCAATTCTGGAATGAAGATCAGTACCATTCTCAGGATCAAGACTTCCCTAGCTTTTAACTTGCCTTTAAAATATTTTTTTAGATTTATTTATTTATATTATTTTATGTGTATGAGTGTTTTATTTACATGTATGTATGTGTACCATGTGTGTTCCTGTTACCTGCAGAGGTCAGGAGAGGGCTTTGGATCCCCTTAAACTGCAGTTATAGATGATTGTGAGCTTCCACCTGGGTTCTGGGAAAAGAACCCAGGTCCTCTGCAAGAGTAACAAGTGCTCTTAATCGCTGAGCCCTCTCTCCAACTCCTACCTTCTTACTTTTAATTGCTATGACTTCCTCTTCTCACTGCCCCAGGAACGTATTCCTGTCACTTTGTGAATGGATCAGTAATCTTCATGTGCAGACTTGCTGGGATGCTGTGAGGAGGGAGTTAAGATATTATGTGCGGTTGCTCAATCCCTCTATGTTTCCCTGGAAGCCAGTTCTTGGGACCATGACACTTCACTCCTGATTAGCGATGTTTTGTGTACGCCCAGGTCAATGGGGCCACTGCTAAGTGCTGTTTTCTTGGGACTTGCCAGGATTGAGTTGTGCAAACATGAAGATAACCAATAGATCTGGTTTCAGTGATAGAATCCTGACGTTTGATTGCCACAGCATGGTGTACCTGTGGGAAGCTCCCGGTAGGAACCTAGATTATGAGACTCGCATGACTTTCCTGGGTGAGAGCATCTCGTCATGTAGTTGCTACAGAGTTGATGTGCCCTGGGCAACCCCAGTGTTGGTAGGGACTGGCTCATATGCTCATATTTCTCAAGACACAAACCTTTCTGCTTCTGCTTCTCCCCATGCCCTTTTCCAAACTAAACTGGTGTGGGAAGTCCTTCTGTATGTGTGTTGCTCTCATTGGTTAATGAATAAAGCTGCTTTGGCTTATAACAGGGCAGACTAGAGTAAGGTGAGAATTCCAAGCAGGAAAGAAGGTGGAATCAGGGAGATGCCATGTAGCTGCTGAAGGAGAAAGATGCCAGCCACCAGCCAGAACCTTACTGGTAGGCCACAACCTCGTGGTGATTCACAGATTAATAGAAATGGGTTAATTTAAGATGTAAGAGTTAGCTAGAAATACGCATAAGCTATTTGCCAAACAGTGTTGTAATTAATAGAGTTTCTGTGTGATAATTTTGAGCCTAGGCAGCAGGGAAACAAACAATCTCTGCCTATAGAAGCCATGAGTGTAATTTGGGGTTGAGTCATGAGAGTTCTTTTAGTAAATCATCAAAATTAGCCTGGTCTTGAGGTCCCCCAAAACAGGTGCTTTGAGGGAAGTTTCAAAAGCATGATGCTTGCCATAAATTGAGTCTTAACCACAATGGGCACCTCTGTGAATTCAGCCTATTCATGGCCGCCCACCTATTGATCTCATTCTTGTCTGTGACCAATGGTGGGTTTTGGCCTGACCCTCTCTTCTTCCCTTACTATATTTAGCATTCATTCCCCAGAGCTTCAGAGCCAACCTCTCATTGGAGCATCCCTGGTCAGAACAAAGGTGAAGCTGTGAATTTTCACATGAGGTTGTCCAATTCCACGGGGCAGCCTCCTCTGAAAGGTGACGCTTGTCTATGATTTTGATGTGGTTTGTTCCCATCAAAGTTCATGGTGAAATCCGATTCCCATTGCAGGGGCCTTTAGAAACGGCAGGACCCTGAAGAGGTGGAAGCAGTAAGAGGGACAAACGAAGACCCTAAGAGTTCTGAGGTGAGGCTACCCCTTGTTTTCTTTCTTCCACACCCACTCTTCTTCCACCTTTTTACTGTGCTACCGTGCAGCAAGGGACCCTCACCAGGTGTGACTGCCTCATTTTCAATGTCCAGCCTTCAGAACCATGGGATGAATAAACTTTTTTTTTTCAATTTTTTAAAATTTATTATGTATACAATATTCTGTCTGCATGTATGCCTGCAGGCCAGAAGAGGGCACGGCCCTCATTACAGATGGTTGTGAGCCACCATGTGGTTGCTGGGAATTGAACTCAGGACCTTTGGAAGAACAGGCAGTGCTCTTAACCACTGAACCATCTCTCCAGCCCCCTGAATAAACTTTTTAAAAGGCATTCTGTTATGATAACAGAAACTGATGAATTCTTCAGGCAGGGGCCCAGATTTCTCAGGGACAGAGAGACCTAAGAAGCTATGAGGTTTGATTAGATAGACACACCTCCCTTTTGAACATCATGGGGCCTGAAACCTGGGGAGGAAAGAATGAAGCCTGGGTCAGATACTAGATATCGTTTAGTAAAGAATGAATGAAGGTAACGTCCCTCTGATCCAGGGGCAAGGCTCCAGAAGCAGTCTGTCCAAAGTACAAGTGAGAGTTGGATTTTCAGCGCTGAAAACGAAGAAAGAAGAGGAAAATGATGGGAAAGGAAGAAAAGGGAAGAGAGATCTGCTGTTGTCAGCGTCTTACAAAAGGCTCCCAGGACGACACTCACAGCCGAGACTGGGCTGCATCAAGAGAAAGTGAACACACAGGCCAGTGGACTTTGCAGATGTGAGATTGTGCTGGGTAAGGAAGGATTTGGGGTGTATAGGTGAGCTCTGGGCTGGGAGCTGGGAGGAAGGAGGGAAATGTCATGACAGCATGCATATGCCATGTTTAAATTATCCATCTATCCATCCACGGACACTAGGGTGACTTCCTTCCTTTAGCTATTGTGAGCAATGCTGCTGTGAACATGGGTGTAAAAATATCTCAAGAACCTATGTTTGATTCTTTTGGGTATATCCCCCCCCCAAAATAGTGGACTTTCTGGGTTATGTATTGGTTCAATTTTGAGTGTTTCAGGAATTACCTTTCTGTTTTCCCACAGTGGCTATGCCATTGCTTCTTCCTATTAGCAATACATGAGGGCTCCAATTTTCCCTCGTCTTCATTAACCTATTATTTTCAATTGTAAGTAAGGTGGTAGCTCATTGTGGATTTCATTTGCATTTCTCTAATGATTAGTGATGCTGTACTTGTTGGCCATTTAGATGTCTGTAGGAGAAATGTCTATTCCAGGCTGCCATTCATTCTGTACTCAGGGTAGTCGTTGTTTCTGAGTTGGACTTCTTTTGTTATATACTCTTCCTATGAATCCTTTACCAGACATTTGGTTGGTGCCCGTTTCCTCTTATTCTGTGAGTTGCCTTTTTACTCCGCTGACAGCGTTTCAATGTCTGTTAAAGGTTGTATAGTTTGGAAGAAAATCATTATGTCCACCATGCCTATGAAGCAAACTACAGGGCTTTTCTCATCCACAGGTCCCCTAGGCAGAGATGAGGGGCGAGGGTAAAGTTACCACTAATCAGCAGATGTAGGGTGTCCTGAGAGGGGAGACTGGGTTAGAGGTCAGCGACAGGACTGTCAGTGGTGGGAATGATGGAAACACAGCCGACCAAAGGAGCAGTCTGCTCAAAAGCATAAGGGGTTTCCGCTTAACTTAGGCTTCCTCTATTGACTCCCTGGCAGCCTTCAGAGCAGACAAAGTTACAGGAAGCACATGACCATTCAGGAAAACCATAGTCTCAGTATTCTAGCTAGAAACCCAGGAAGTTGATGGGGAGAGGGGATTGGATGTGAGAAAATCTTGATGATATCACATTGAGGAAGGGGCTAAAAGATAAAATCCACCCAACTCCCATAAGTCTGTGTCATAGCTCAGACTCTCAGCTGTACATGTGCAAGCCTGGATCTGACACTAACAGCAAATCAATGGTGTTAGGTCTTCAGGGTGAAACACCACGGATGCCCCAGATTAGCCACTGGGTGGTACACCTTCTGCACACAGATGCCACCACGGATGGTACATCTCCAGCACATGGATGCTGCCACGGATGGTACACCTCCAGCTCACAGATGCTGCCATGGAGGGTACACAACTAGCACATGGATGCCACCATGGATGGTACACCACCAACACACAGTGTCACCAGGGATGGTACACCTCCAGCCACAGGTGCCACCATGGATGGTACACCTCCAGCCATGGTTGCCACCACTGCAAAGGTTTTGAAACCTAAACTGACACCGAGGGCTGGAGAGGTGACTTGGGATTAAGAGTTTACTGCTCTTGCAAAGGACCCAAGTTCATTTCCCAGCATCCACGTCTGACTGCCAGCTCACAACTCCAGCTCCAAGGGAACGTGAAGCCTCTAGCATCTGCTGGCACCTGTACTTACCTGTGCACATATGCACATGCAGACACATGCAGAGACACATAAAATTAATAAAAATAAATTGAAAAAAAAACTGACTAGAGGTTGGAAGAACAGGCTTCAGAAAGTGGATAGGAACCAACTGGGTACAGCACAAAACCTCAGTATCCTCTGCAGCAGTGCTTCTCAATCTGCGGGTCAAGACCCCCTTGGGTCTGCATATCAGGTATTTACGTTACGATTCATAACAGTAGCAAAGTTACAGTTAGGAAGCAGCAATGAGATGATTTTATGGTTGGGGTCAGCACATGAGGAACTGTACTGAAGAGCGGCAGTGTCAGGAGGGTTGAGAGCCACTGCTCTACAGGATATAAAGAAGGCTCCGTTCCATAACACGACACTCAAAACATCCTAGAGGCAATAGGTGATTGTCTTACATATGAAGAACTAGGAAAAACATCTCCTAAGTCTTAATTTCTAACTGTCATGTAAAGGCACCAATTATACACAATAGTGGGTTTGATATGTGTGCATTGTGTACCGTTGAACTCAGTGTGAGCATGGCTGTCTTCAATTATCAGCTGTTTCTTTGTGCTGGAAGCTTGTACTGTCCTTTCTTAGGGAACAGTGCCCGGGAAAAGTCAGCTTGGGCACCCATCTGACTTCAGTGCCTATTCCGGTCACCTTTCCCCATCCCAGCCTCTTTGGAACTCTCACAGCCTCTAGTAGCCACCACCCCACTCTCGGCCTCTGTGAGACGACCTCTTTTACTTTTCATTCCATGTATGAATGAGATCGTTCCAGGCCTTGTACTTCTGTGCTGGGCTATTTCAACATAGCACAATAATCTCTAGCTCCACTTTCTCGTCACAAATAACATCTCATTCTTTATGACGGATGGGAGAAGAAAGATGAAAGGAGCGAAGGGCTCACCCTGTCTCAAGTGACTGCTAAGGAACAGACCAGGTCTGGACTAGCCTTGACAGAAAAAAATAATAATTTTAGCCACCCACATGCTCTTAAGCATGCAACAAAAGTAGCTGAAGACTGAAATGACTGACATTTTAAAAACAGTTCAGGAAATCTCATTCCCCAGCTTCAGAGCTAGTTCCAGGACAGGATCCAAAGCTACAAAGAAACCTTGTCTCGAAAAAACCAAAAAAAAAAAAAAAAAAAAGAAATTATCTTTTAGATTTATTTACTTTCTGTGTATGAGTGTTTTCCCTGCATATATGTATGTGTACCCCATCCATTCCTGGTGCCCACAGAGGTGAGAAGAAGACATTAGATGCCTTAGAACTGGAATTAAAGTTGGTTATAAGCCACCATGTGAGTACTGGGAATCAAAACTGGGTCCTCTACGAGAGAAACAAGAGATCTTAACCACTGAGCCATCTCTCCATCCCATGGGGTCATCACTCTGGAGTCAAACGTTAGGGGCCAGAGAAGAAAAGCCAGGGAGCCCAGCAAGCCTGACTGACCGCGTTGAGGAGTCCAGTGGGCTCTGGTTTGGACACTTTGAAGTGTCTGTTGTTTTGGCTTCTCCTGGTTCTCTGCCTGGGGATTGAATCAAAGTTTTGCATGTCCTCTCCGGTGGAGTGGGATCATTTCCTCTGCTCTAAATGCTCCAATTTCTGTCCATCCTGGCTCTTGGCTTGCCTCTGGCCCTTCTCCCCCCAGTCTCTCTTCTTGGACTTCATTCCTCACTTCACTTGGCTATTACACGTGTGGAACCAGCTGAGCCTGCCCTTTGTAGAAGGTTCTTGGTCACCCAGGATCCCTGGGAAATCAAGACCAGGGATCCTCTGTTCTAAGCTCTGTGAACTCCCCTGGGTTCTGTCTCTGCCTTTTTGTGTAGGGGGGGAGGGGGCAGTGAGGGGAACTGGTGATAGGATCTCTTATCAGAGGCTCAGACAAGATGGTTTCAACTGGATTTGACCTAGTCAAGAGTTTCACATCTTTCTGGAGAAATAGGGTCCTCATTTTAACCAACCAAAGGCCCATGCTGTAACCACACACACACACACACACACACACACACACACACACACACATACACACACACACACACACACACAAACAAATACAGCAAAAACAAAGAACTAACAACAAACAAACAAGAAAACAAAATCCCAGAGGTTGGGTGTGTGAGTCACCTTTCCCTCAGTATAATAAAACACCTGAAGCAGATCACTTATGAAGAGAAAGGATACATTTAGTTCACAGTTCCAGAATTTTCAGCCCAAGATGTGTGATCTCATTGTTTTGGACCTCCTGTGACAGTGCCGGATGTCACATTTAGGGAACAAATGACAAAACAAAACACTTACCACTAGCTAGGAAGCAAAGACAGAGACTGAAACTGTGGTCCCATCGTCCTCTCAGAGGGCAAGTCTCCAATGAACTAAGGCCTTTTACAAACCCTACCTCCTAAATGTCCAGTAGTAACTTCCCAGTAGTAGAACCTATGCACCAACCCTTCAACACATAGATGTAGTCATACTCAAACTATAACATAGGGTAATTTACAATATGAAGAGGCTCATTTGATTCCTGATTCTGGTAACTATAAGGTTACAGCACAGCACTTGCATTCCGAAGAGTCCTGAGAGATGGAGAGATAATCTGCCAGGTGGAGGCGTAAGTGCACAGGCAAGGAATCAAGAAAGTGGAGGGATGGAGCATGGTCTCATGGGAACTTGTCCACACCGAGCAGACCTGACCCACTTCTAGGAGGCAGCATGAATACGTTCATCAGGGTTGAGTCCATGACCCTCTTCCCACTAGATCCCACCTTTTAAAGATCCTGTCACCTCAACACCATCACCCCAGGAAACAAGCTTCCATGAGCACGATACTGATTCCCAGCAGTATCCCATTCTCTACTTTGGAACTGAGCACCCTCCAGATTTTAATCACAAAGGTTATTTCTGTAAGGCTTGTGGATGATCCAAGTCATTGGCTTCAAGTTTCCCGGCAAACATCTGGCTTGCTGTACACCTTCCTCTGCGTATTGCTCACCCTCCTAAAAGCCACAGGATGAGAATACACCCGCTTTCGTAGTTTGAATAACAATGACCGCCATAGGCTCATATATTTGAATGTTTAGTCATCAGAGAGTGGCGTTAGGAGGCGTGGCCTTATTGGGATAGGTGTGGTCTTATTGGAGGAAGTGTGTCACTGGGGGTCAGCTTTGAGGTTTCAAGGGCCCAAGCCAGGTCCAGTCTCTTTCTACTACCTGTGGATCTGGGTGTAGAACCCTCAGCTACTTCCCCAGCACCATGCTGTCTGTTTCCCACCATGATGGTAATGGACTAACCCTCTGAAACTGTAAGTCAGACTCAATTAAATGCCTATTTTCCTTCCTTCCTTCCTTCCTTCCTTCCTTCCTTCCTTCCCTCCCTCCCTCCCTCCCTCCCTCCCTCCTTCCTTCCTTCCTTCCTTCCTTCCTTCCTTCCTTCTTTCCTTTTGAGACAGTGTTTCTCTGTAGTTCTTGTTGTCTTGGAACTCACTCTGTAGACCAGGCTGGCCTCAAACTCACAGAGATCCGCCTGCCTCTGCCTCCTGAGTGCTGGGTTTAAAGGCATGTGCCACCACCAACCGGCTAAATGCTTCTTTTTGTTTTTTATTTTTATTAATTATTTTTTAAAGATTTTTTTCTATTTTTTGTATGAGTGTCCTATCTGTATGTCCACCTTTATGCCAGAAGAGGGCATCAGATCACACTAGAGATGGTTGTGACCCACTACGTGGTTGCTGGGAATAGAACTCAAGAACTTGGGAAGAGCAGCCTGTGCTCTTAACCACTGAGCCATCTCTCCAGCCCCCAAATGCTTCCTTTTATAAGAGTCATGGAGCCTCCTGTATTCGTCAGTGCATAGAGCAGTAACCGTATATTGGTCCCAAAGGTCTCTCCAGCTTCCGTCTGTTCCTGGCATGAGTGGAAACATCCAGGATGAGATAGCAACAGCAGCAGCTGGCACACATTTCCTGAGCAGAGTCCTCCTTGGGCATTGGTTCTAAAATGCCCTACAAACCCCACAATCTGCAAACACTCAAGTCCCTTGTAAAATGGCATGGCATTCATATGTACCCTATGCACTTTCTCCTATATGCCGTTCCTCTAGACGCCTTGTAATACCCAGTGTCCTGGAAATGCTATGCACATCATTGCTGTATTGTGCTGCTTTTATTTCCAATGTTTACTGTCCCTCCATCATTATTTTTATTGTTCTCCCCTCCTAGTTTTTCAGTCTACTGTTGAGTGAATCTGTAGGGGTACACTCATGATTACCATTATTGCTGACATAACTTGAAATACACAAACCCACGAGTATATTTGTCTGGCTCCCCTGACCATCCCCCCCAAGTTCCACACCCCAGAGAACACCTTGTTTCTCCCTGCAGAACTTTCCTCTGCACTCCACCCACTTGGGCATGCATGAGGCGTCTCTGCTTATGTATCATGAATAGTGTAATCTGTCCGTGTTGGTTTTCAGTTCAGTGTTTCTCATCATTCACCTGCATGACCGAGGGACGCATGTCGGTGTGTGGCTGCAGTGTTCCTCAGTCCAGACAGTCTTGGAAAGTCTGCCTCCCGCTGGCAGTTCTGGGTAAGAGTCTGCAGCTCCATTCTGCTGTGGGCAGTGTGCGCATTTGCCCTAAAGCTTTATTTTGGGATTTAGTTCCCACAAGGGTGATATTAGGAGAGGATTGTCTCTGAGAGGTGAGCAGGTCATGATGGTGGTGTTCTCATGAATAATGCCAATCCCCGTGTAGAGACTCCAGAGCACTTCCGTGCCCACCTCCTGACACATGCGTGGAACAGGAAGCTGACCTTTATCAGGCACCCACTGCTTGTGCCTTCCTAACCTGGACTTCCTAGATGCCAGAAGTGTGAACAATACATTTCTGTGGCTTAGAAGCTACTCAGCCTATGTTAGTCTGGACAGCGAAATGGACTAAAGCACCTTCCCTGGGGTCAGGTGGCTTCTTGTTGTGTGATGTTTTACTCTTTTGGGTTTTTGAGGGGCCCACCACCCAACTCCCAAATAAATCACACACAAAGGCTTATCTTATTCTTAGTAATGAATGCCTGGCCTTAGCTTGGCTTGTTCTTTGCCAGCTTTTCTTAACTTAAATTATCCCAATTACCTTTTGCCTCTGGGGTTTTATCTTACTCTATTTCTGTATACCTTTCTTTGCTTCTTTCTCCATGGGTTGGGGTGTAGCTAGCTGGGTGGCTGCCTCCCTCCATGCCCTGTTCTCCTTCTTCTCTTGCTCCTCCTCTCCTCGGTTCTCCTTCTATTTATAGCCTCTGCCTGCCAGCCCCTGCCTTGCTATTGGCTGCTCAGCTCTTTATTAGCCCATTAGGTATTTTAGACAGGCAAAGAGTCACAGCTTCACAGAGTTAAACAAATGTAGCATAAACCAAAGTCACACACCTAAAATCATATTCCCAACAGCTTCTCTAACATTGTGGGCTGCATCAAAGCCCCAGTTAACCCTTTGCTTTGTACACAGCCTAGCCATTGGCCCCTCTGCCTTGCCTTGCCTCTTTAGATCCCTGATCCCACAGCTCTGTCTCCAGTGTGGCCTTCATCTGGCTACCTTGACTAAGTGGCCAGGCCTGCAGTCTGACCTCTGTGTTTTGCAAGGTATATTTATTGACTCAAGGACACTGTTGGATATAACTATATCTTTCGAGAAGACACTTTAAAGGGCAGCCATAGTCAGGCACATAGGTGCACTGCCCCTGTTTCTTGGTCACCATAGTCCTGAAAGCACAAGGCTAGCTGTGATTCAGCACAGCCTAAAGTGAAAGAAAGGAATGTTTAGCATCCTGGTCTGCCTTCCCTGGCTCTGTGCCCTCTAGTGGGCTAGGATCATAGCTGAGTCTTGATTTCCTCCCTGATAAGCGGGAGATAATGATACCACAAGGGTAGGATTAAATAAAGTGACACCTTCCAAATGGTACTAGCTGCTATTTCTACTATAATCAGGTTTATTTTTTTCTCACCACGCGTGGAAAGATTAGATACTGTCATGTACATTACTTAATGAAGAGGATAGATTCTAAGAAGTACATTGTTTCATTGTGGTATGAAGATCACAGAGTACTTACACAAACCTAGACAGCATGGTCTGTCACACACTGAGGGTGTGTGGTATGGAGAGATGATAGACAGAGGTATGGTGTAGCCTGTTTTTCCTAGAGCCATGATCAACTACACAACACGAGAGAAAAAGATGTAGACATGAAGCACTACAAACACAATACAGAGGCTGTATGCTGGCTTAACCCAGCATACTGTTCCACAAGCACACCTAAAACCACAATAGAAAGTGTAATGTCATAAATGCATACACCTGTAACAGAGTCTATTATTATTATTACCATTATCATTATAAACTGCATAGTTTCATGTTCTATTCTTACTTTTTTTTTTTACTTTTATTTACTTGGTGAGACAGTGTTTCTTTGTGTAGCACTGGCTGTCCTGAACTCACTCTGTAGACCAGGCTGGCCTTGAACTCAGAGATTTGCCTGCCTCTACTTTGTGAGTGCTGGGATTAAAGGCATGCATCACTACTGCCCAACAACCTCAGAGTTTTGCACCGAAAAGTTTGGGCCTGAATCCAATGATTTGCTTTATAATTGATTGATGGCTTTGAGGATAAAGAGGAGATGGTGAATCCAGCTAAAGAATGTGTAATGGTCAGACAAATGGGAAGGAGTCATGGTGTTGAAGAACACTGGCTCAGTTAATGCGGCAAGTCCATGGCAGAAGAGGAGAAAAATTAAAGGAGGATTAAAAAGCAGAACACCCAGTATTATGGGCAGCCTTTGCTTCTAATTCTGTGTAAACAAGGTACACAGAGAGAACCCTTATCTTAGACACAATTGGGAAAGTGGATGTGAATTGGGCAAAAAACTTTTTTGTTATTGTTGTTTTGTTTTTTGAGACCAGGTTTCTCTGTAGTTTTGGAGCCTATCCTGGAACTAGCTCTTGTAGACCAGGCTGGCCTCGAACTCACAAAGATCCACCTGTCTCAGCCTCCTGAGTGCTGGAATTAAAGGCCCGCATCACCACCTGGGCAAAACCTTCTTGATTATTTACGTCATCACGGCATTGCAAAGTCATAGGGGAAATGTCCCTATGAAGAACGTATAGGGATGAAATAGTATCTGGTTTTTTGAAAGAGCCATGAAGGCAGATCAAAACTGTTATTTGGTGTGTCTGTTTACCAGTGGCTTTTCGATTAGTCTAAAGCATAAGAATGCTTTGCAAGCAATTCTTATTTCTAACAACAAAGAATGCAGTTACTTGCAAAAATTTTCAATTTAGTGATAAGAATCAATGCCAGAGATGCTGTCGTGAAACCACTGTGTTCCACTATTGACAATGAAATCATGTAAGCACACAGAAAAATAATTTGACAATGAGCAGTCCGAAACACAAAAATATTCCTGTTTTCTAGTTCAAGAACTGGACTTCTGGGAATGTACTCTGACTTATTTTGAAAGGCGGGGCGGGGGCTGGAAATCCTCTCTCTGCCTGGGAGTGGCTCTGTGAGTTACGTGTTTTGGCTTGATGGCCGTTTGACAGCAAAGTTCTAAGGACTGTGTTGCAACTTGGAAGCCTGAGCTACAAGCTGGGAAGTGCGTGTGCTTTGATTACAGCCAAGCAGAGGCATGTGTGCCTGGGACCCCCGCCAGTGGAAAGCCTGGAAATGAGAGCGGCTGAGGCTGGGGAGAGAGTGGGGCTGGCCTGTGGGAAGCAGGGATGGGGATAGAGGCTTGAGGCCCTTTTGAATCTCTAGAAGACGGTAAAGCTGGAGCTAATACCATCAGGGCTACAAGCAGGTGGGATTCAGTGGAAATGTCAGCAATGGCCCTTGACTGTTGCCTGGTGAGGCAGGTGGTGAACTTGGGCTTTTGGCAGTCCGGGGACACTTTGTCCTAACCTTCCTTGTGGAACTCTGTGCTCACACAGACAAGCTCTTCCTGACAGAGCCTTTCTCAGGAGACTGGGCTGAGGTCGTGAGAGTGAGTGGGGAGAGGGAAAGGGTGTGGAGTGGAGAGAGAAAAGCTTTATTGGTTCCCTGTCTTTGCATGCATTATCCTATGTCTCAAAACCTTTGGGGTGAAGCACAGTATACAACCTTTCTTTCCTGTTTCTTCTTAGTTTTTGGTAATTCTTCTTAATCCTCTTCCTTATAATTCTGAGATGGGAGCTTGCTACGTAGCCCAGGCTGACCTTGAACTCAAAGTGATTCTCCTGTTTCAACCTCCATTATGACTTTGGTTTTACCCTTACAGCTTTTTTGCTTGTTTGGTTTTGGTTTTGGAGACAGAATTTCTGTGTGTAGCCCTGGCTGTCCTGGAACTTGCTCTGTAGCTGGTCTTGAACTCACTGAGATCTGCCTGCCTCTGGGATTAGAGGCATGTGTGGCTCTACCCTCATAGTTTGAACAATGCCCTCTCATGAGCAGTCTGAAGGGATTCTGACCCTCTCATACATTGCCTGGCCTTCAGACTTTTCTTTGAAATGTAGGTGGAAGCTTCCAGGATCCTGAAATTCTTGCCTTTTGCATGCCTGCAAAACAGGCTTCACGTGGGTAATGTCAAGGTCTTCCACCACCTTGAACTGTCATATTCAGGGTCCTTTGAACTATGACTACAGTGGCTTCTGTGTCTGATGCCTTTCCAGGCTAAAGCTGAGGATAGCGAGTGGAATCCTAGGGAATCCATATGTGTCTTGGCATGATGAAATGAGTTCTGGGGAATTTGGAGCTGGCCCCATGAGAACCCAAGTCCCATTCTTCTCATGAGAAAGTATTTCAGGTGAGTTTCATACCCTTCACGTCACAATGATGGGGTCTGACTTATTCCTAGATGCCTACATGGCATTTTTTTTTTTTACTGTCCTGATGCAAATACTTGGCTTCTTTCTACCAGTGCTAATCTCTTCAGAAACTATTCCTCCTCTGCCCCCGTTTTCCCTCCAACTTCTTTACACTGGCCTCTTCCGACCAAACTGCAAGTTTCTCAAAACTCTTTCTGCTCTATTTTACCCATCATCCTCAATGAAAACTCAGCTAAAAGTATCTAGTAACATCAATGCCAAGATCTGAATTCTGGGCTGTTTTGATATATCATGAATCAGATTAATTATTTTGTTCCCTTTTAACTTTTGCCATCTACTAATTCTTTGAGTGGATAAAATATAGACAGGTTCTTTACCAGAATAGAGCTTGAATGCTTTTATTTCAGCCCTCCACCGAGTTTTGGTTCCCATATGAAACACACAGACCACAGTTTTTACTCTATTCCTGTTAGCATTGTGTTCTTTTGGGCTCCTTCTGGAGTTGCTCACTAAACTGAGTTCACTGCATTCTAGGGCTTCTTTAGCCTGCATCTCCAAACTCTATTAAAGCCCTCCCACAAACAGCACCAGAAGGCTTAAATATCACATGGCCAGGTTTAATCATAACGGTGACTCTGCTTAGCATTAACAAAAACACCTAGCAGAAATAATTTACGTCAGAAAGAGATGGGACTTATTCCAGCTCTCCGTTCCAGAAGTTTAGTCCATTGACTCTGCTGTTCGGTGAGGCAGAATGTCATGGTAGCAAGGCTGTGTGACAAACAAAGGGTATTTACTTTATTACATAAAAGAAGTAGGAGGTGGGGGAGAGAGGTGTGAGAACCGTGACTCAAACTCAGGTCATCACATCCTTCACAATAGCCACAAATGGCATAAAATATCTCGGAGTAACTCTAACCAAACAAGTGGAAGACTTGTATGACAAGAACTTTAAGTCTTTGAAGAAAGAAATTGAAGAAGACACCAGAAAATGGAAAGACCTCCCATGCTCTTGGGTAGGCAGAATTAATATAGTAAAAATGGCAATCCTACCGAAAGCAATCTATAGATTCAACTCAATGCCCATCAAAATCCCAACAAAATTCTTCAAAGACCTTGAAAGAACGGTACTCAACTTCATTTGGAAAAGCAAAAAACCCAGGATAGCCAAAACAATCCTGGGCAACAAAAGAACTTCTGGAGGCATCACAATCCCTGACTTCAAACTATACTACAGAGCTACAGTACTGAAAACGGCCTGGTACTGGCATAAGAACAGACAGGAGGACCAATGGAACTGAATAGAGGACCCAGATATCAATCCATACCTCTTTGAACACCTGATATTTGATCAAGAAGCAAAAAATATCAAGTGGAAAAAAGAAAGCATATTCAACAAGTGGTGCTGGCATAACTGGATATCAACATGTAGAAAATTGAAAATAGACCCATATCTATCACCATGTACAAAACTCAAGTCCAAATGGATCAAAGACCTCAACATAAAGCCATCCACACTGAACCTTATAGAAGAGAAAGTGGGAAGTACGCTTAAACGCATTGGCACAGGGAACCACTTCCTAAATAGAACCCCAGCAGCACAGACACTGAGAGAAACAATTAATAAATGGGACCTCCTGAAACTGAAAAGCTTCTGTAAAGCAAAGGACACTGTTAACAAGACAAAATGACAGCCTACAGAATGGGAAAAGATCTTCACCAACCCCACATCAGACAGAGGTCTGATCTCCAAAATGTACAAAGAACTCAAGAACTCAAAAGATCACGTAATCCAATAAAAAAATGGAGTACAGACCTAAACAGAGAACTCTCAACAGAGGAATCTAAAATGGCTGAAAGACACTTAAGGAAATGTTCAACATCCTTAGTCATCAGAGAAATGCAAATCAAAACAACTCTGAGATTCCATCTTACACCTGTAAGAATGGCCAA
>PVIU01000604.1:0-39651 GCA_004026605.1 Ondatra zibethicus | reverse complement strand
GACCCAATAATACCACTTTTAGGTATATATCCAAAGGATGCTCAATTGTGCCACAAGGACATGTGCTCAACTATGTTCATAGCAGCTTTGTTTGTCATAGCCAGAACCTGGAAACAACCTAAATGCCCCTTGATTGAAGAATGGACAAAAAAAAATGTGGTACCTTTACACAATGGAGTACTACACAGCAGAAAAAAATAACGACAGCTTGAATTTTGCAGGAAAATGGATGGAACTAGAAAGCATTATTTTGAATGAGGTAACCCAGGCACAGAAAGACAATTATCACATGTACTCACTCATAGGTGGTTTATAAACATAAAGCAAAGAAAACCAGCTTACAAACCACAATCCCAGAGAACTTAGACAACAATACAGACACTAAGAGAGACTTACATAGATATAATCTACACGGGAAGTAGAAAGTATAAAAAGACAAGATCTCCTGAGTAAATTGGGAGCATGGGGACCTTGGGGGAGGGTTGAAGGGGGAGAGGAGAGGCAGGGATGGGAGCAGAGAAAAATGCAGAGCTCAATAAACACCATGGAAACCCCTCAGGTCATCAGGCTTTCCTATATCAGCTGAACCATCTCGCTGGCCCATGTCTAGAAAATTTCATCTCTTCCATGGGGCTAGATTGTATGGTTTCATTACTAGAGTGCTGTATTTTATCTTAATGGTATCTCATCTGAATGACTGACATTCAGAAAGATATTTTGCCTTGAAGAGTTTATCTATTGTAGCAGGTACGGACTCCAACCCCACTTCCTCTACCAACAAGACCAACGTTTTCTATCTCAGCAACAGTTTGTTGTTAGGGAAATTCTGGTCTGAGAGTTGGAATGAAAGTAGAATTTACAGCACTTGTTTTCCTTGTCTTGAAATAATCTCTGTGGTATTCATATATTTTCTACAATGTTGTTGTTGCCTAAGATAGGGAGATGAAATCCAATATATACTTCTCTGACATGGATGGATCTTTAAAATCCCCCCTTCTCTATTTCTCTTCATTAAATGTGAATGGACAGCTAAGAATCATCATGAACTGGAGGAAAGCTTTTTATGTTAAATTCAGAGACTAAAACTAAGACGCAAACAAGCAAGAAAACCAGCAACTCGAAGGAGGCAAAAGGCTTGCATAGAAAAAAAAATAACAAAGAACAAAGAAGTCTATTATTCATATCCTTAGGGAGATAGAACATCTGTGGCCCAAGAACAAACTTTTTATTTTAAAAGAATAAAAACAAAATCAGAAAAAATTGCTTTAGAAAATAAAAATATAACCCCAGAAATACAGAGCTCAATAAAGAAATGGAAAATACGAGGGGAGAAAAATAACCTAAAAATTTGTAACTCAGTGCCAGAGAGCTGACGTTTAAAGAACTGAGGTATTTAAGGAATAGAGAAAACAGAGGAGACAAAGCTAAAACATAATTCAATGAGTTTTCCAGAGTGCAAAGCACCGCTTACTAGCCAGGGCTTTGTACACAGGATAAAGACAGCAGTGCCGTACCACAACATTGTGAAGCTTCAGCACAGCAGAGAGAAGGCATATTTGTAGAAAGTCCTAGTTAGGAAGAAGGGAAGAATTCTTTTTAAATTATCAACACTGAGAATTGAGGGAGAAAAACCAGTTCCACAATTTTGAGCCAAATTTGAAGCAAGTTTTAATTAAATACAGGCCTGGGTGATGGGCTCTGGCCAGGACCAGTCCTGGTTCCCAGGAAATGACGACCAGTCACATTTTGCTAAGGCTTAAAAAGGCAAAACCATATAGCATACCTCCCACCCACATCCAAACAGGGGCAAGTGCCCATCCTGATGTACTTCCAGCCCATGTATCTCCCTCTACTGACCAAGCACATCCTGTGCAGTTGAATCAAACCAACACAGGATAAGCAGGAACTTAAAGTTAACTGTCTTTAATGCAATCAGAACTCTTCACCTACCAGGTGTATCTTTCCTGTTTTGCAAGTTGTATTGTTCTTGTTCCTGTATTTGTCTCACAATCTTTCAACAGCACCTCAGAATGATGGGGCTGAAACACCCCCAGCTTAGATGCCAGCACTCAACAGAAGCAACAAGCACAGCAGAGTCTGGATTACACTCTTTTGGAATGCTTATTTTCAAACCCTCACATGCTTCTAGTTTCTAAAGACTGATTTGCATCGTGCTCATAATATAAGGAAGAGAATCATGATAAAGGCTCCATGGGATCTAGGACTGAGTCTAAGCCGAGGGAAGCCCCAGGAAGTTGGCTCCTGGGTGAACGTTCCCGGGTCTAAGCACCAGGACCGTCCTTCAGTTTGCAGTGGTTGCTCTCTGAGGAGTTGCCCTTTGCAGAATTGCTTCCTCTTTTTCCCACACCCAAATGATTAAGATGTCAACTGCTAAATACTCCTTTTTAGAACTGTAGTCCTTCGGATAACATCACACTGTGCAATGCGCCTTGTCATTCTTTAATTCCGTGAGTCACCTAGTGTGCAGTATGTTAATTGCTATGATGTTTAACCTGCAGAAGAGTAATGTGATTGTAACTAGCCTCAGAAAGTCAAGGTCAATTTTGAGGGTGAGGAAAAATAATGGAGACTTGTACTAGATCAGTGCTTCTCAGCCTTCCTAATGCTGCGACCCTTTAATACAGTCCTCATGTTGTGGTGACACCAAACCATAAAATGATTTTGTTGCTACTTTATAACTGTAATTTTGCTACTGCATAAATCATGGTGTAAATATCTGCTATGTGACCCCTATGAAAGGGTTGTTCAGTACCAAAGGGGTCACAACCCACAGGTTGAGAACTGTTTTTCTAGAAGATGCAGCTTCTGGCCAGCATGTAGCCTATAAGTTTCCTGTGGTTGCCCCCATTCATCCTTGCCTTCCCCAGAGAAGCCTGTTTATGTACTTGAGTCCTCCAAGATATGGCTTTGAGGTTGACAGTTCTTGTGCCTTTCAAGGATGGCCCTTGGAAAAATATAATTTCTTTCCCATCTAACTCCCAAGTTTGAACAAAGATCGATTTATTCATTATTTGACAAATTTGCGTGTTTAACGGCATGCAACCAGATACAACGCATGCAAGCAGTTCTTGAGGAGGCCAGAAGGAGGCACTAGATCTCCTGCAACTGGAGTTACAGATGGTTGTGGCCTACCACGTGGTGTTGGCAACTGAGCCCTGGTCATCCGGAAGAATAACCAGTGCTCTTAACCCCTGCCCCCCAAGTACTGGCTTTTGAGTGATGAACATCTGGTCTTGGGGCAAGGAACAAGACTGAAGCAGATCTTCAGCTCTAGGAGAAAGATCGGTGAGTTTAAGCTATAAATACATCTAAACGTGTTTTCGCAGAACCCAAAGCAATTTAACCAAGTGGGGAAAAGTTTGAGGATAAAATTAGGGATAAATATATGGAGAAATGGATGCCAGTTGCAACCTCCAGTGCTAACAAAAAGCTGTTTTAGGAAAGAAAAGTAATTATGGCAACACATGGTTCAGCTGTGTAATTTACATAGCCACAATGGCATTGCTCCTGAATAGCAATCTAAGTCAAACAAGAAAACTGGAGTGATGAGGACGATGTGACGGTTTGGGGCAGAGAGAAAAGAGATAAAATTTCACGCATATTGTGGAAATGAAATAAGGCTCAAAAGGAAGCCAACAAGAAGTAATGACATAAGCATGAAATTTGGAAATATGAAAGTTAATGACAAAGGATCAATTAGAAAGGTCTAAGAATAAATGGAGAGACTGCTGCTCTTGATATGATTTGTGCAGGACTTTGTCTT
Source organism: Ondatra zibethicus (assembly GCA_004026605.1). Classification (NCBI taxonomy): domain Eukaryota; kingdom Metazoa; phylum Chordata; class Mammalia; order Rodentia; family Cricetidae; genus Ondatra; species Ondatra zibethicus. The sequence goes on along the minus strand of PVIU01000604.1, from coordinate 35,867 downwards.
TCCATTGAGCATTATACGTAGCTAAATGCTTATCCTGAAAGTTCTTTCTTTTTTTTTTTTTTTGGTTTTTCAAGACAGGTTTTCTCTGAAGCTTTGGAGCCTATCCTGGAACTAGCTCTTGTAGACCAGGTTGGCTTTGAACTCACAGAGATCTGCCTGCCTCTGTCTCCCCAGTGCTGGGATTAAAGGCGTGTGCCACCACCACCGGATCATGAAATTTAAAACCAGTTATACTGGGATGAGCACTTTATATGCTGAAAGGGTTTTTCCAGCGTCTGGCCACATTTTCATGGTATTTGCTAGGCAAGTATTGGACCACTGAGCTACCTTCCCAGCGAAAGATCTTGTCTCAAGGGACTAAAATGGAGAATGACAGTTTCCTGCTGAAAGACTACACTTCCCAGATTCCCTTTTGGACTACGGAAGTTGCTTCCAACCCTATAAAGGGCAGCGTCCCATCTTATGTAGGCATTTTTTTGGCCAGCCACACACATGAACGGTAAAAGTGCCCCCTTGCCATGAATAAACATGGTCCTGCCTAAGTTCTGGCCAACCTTCTCTTTCTTCCTACATTTTGTCTCTCTCTATATATATTCCTTTAATAATTTAACATACGGCGCAAAAACCCGAAATGAGAAAACTAGTGGCTCAAACTCAGCTGTGAACAAACTCCCCTGGCTCTCATGCTCCCCAGCTCCAGCCGAGAGGGCCTAGTAGGGCTTTTTTGTTGTTGTTTTGTTTTTTGGGTTTGTTTTAGGTTTTGTTTTTTTTTTTTTTTTTTGAGACATGGTTTCTCTGTGTAGCCCCTACTGTCCTGGAACTTGCTCTTAGACCAGACTGGTCTCAAACTCAGAGTTCAGCCTGCCTCTGCCTCCCAGAGTGCTGGAGTTAAAGACATATGCTACACCCCTGCCCCCATCTTGGTCTTTCAGGAAGCCTTTTCTTTTCATTTGCTTGCTCTGCCTTTTCTCTCCCACCTTACTGTCTTGCCCTGACACATTCTGACCTTCTAAGCATGAGGGCATGCAGCATTCAACCAGAACATGCCATGCAGCATAGCAGAACACTGGTTCAAGGTAATCCATTGGCCTTAAGAGATGCCCTAGTTAGGTCTGGGAGCTCACTGGAGTGTTCTCTTGTCTGTCTTAAGACCTGCTTAGTCGAAGGCCCACTGGCTGTGAGAAAGTTTGGCTGAGAATCCTAGTTCTAGAAATTTCCCCCGGCCTACCACTCAATTAACTGAAAGCCCTGAGAACCTTCCACTGGCCCTGTGATTTCTTAACCCTGGAACTGTAGAGGTTGGGGACCCCTCCTGCCTGCTTGCTTTCCTGGTGCATTTGGTTGTTTTGACACTTAGAAGACACTCTGCGTACCTGGATGTTGACTCCTGTTTTTACTTTGCTCTTGGGCCCCTCCATGTGTTCCAAATTTGGACAAACTGAATCATACAAAAAAATTGTGATATTCTGTAAAGGTGCATTATACAAGGATTAGGAAAATAAGGTTCCCAGTCTCTCCATGAACTATTTTTATGGTTTAAAGTTTTATTTTGATGCTAAAAAAGTCTTCAATTAAATCTCCAATTCCATTTTTTAAGATTCAAACTTGACAGGGATAAAATCGTAAAAATTCTAATCTCATAAAAGGTACCAACTTGTAAACTGTTGAAGATAATTTAGCTATTCTGTCAATGTCGCCTACAAATGATCAAATGTTTGATGTGATCGGAACTATGTTTTTAGTCATGCTAAGGACAACTGTAATTTACTTACGGAGCAAGATTAGAGGGACAGACCAATTTATATCTCCCATTATATAGACCTCTGTATTTGTTGTCGGAGTTAAGCTTGAAACAAGTCTGTCAAAACAAGTTTAAACTTCAAATTTGTTTAATGCAAAATAATATTCAAAATCAGGCATGCTAAAAATTGTTTATAAAAGATTTAATGCTTCAGTAAAATGGATTAAGCTTATAATACGCTAGTCTGGCAGGAAACCCCTAGGCTTAGTGTTCCCTTGGATGGAGCATCATCCCACCAGAGTAAGTTGCAGGCTAGCCTCATGAAAAGACAAGGAGGCGTGGGAAGTAAGACCTGCCAGAAGCCTGCTGCTTCTACCTCTTCTTGTGTGGGTCTGACCAGCTTCAGCCACGCAGGCCAAACCAGAAAACAAACAAAAACAAAAATGCTCCTATGTAAAGATGAATTACTCCTCATGTCTCTTATGAGTGGGGGATGGGTGCTCTTGCCCAATGGAAGATCTCACACCCACATCCTAAATGTCTCAGAGAGGCAAATAGCAATTACTCTGCCCTCAGTAGTTCCCGGACTGAGGATGCTATACACAGGGAAACCTGGTACATAAGCCCTATAATGGACCCTCATGCTAATTCAGTTGGTCAAGTCCTCTACCCTGGCATTCAGTTCTTCCTCTAAGCACAAGTGCATGCCAGGGTCTACGCCTTAAGTACCCACATTCCCTCATTAAAGGAGGATGCCAGGAACTCTGCCATCAAACTCACAACTTCGGAAAGTTAATGAGACTATCCATGCGGTGTCTTTGAATGTGGGTTTCATATCTGTAGAGTCAACGATAATTCTATGAAGTGATACCCCAGGGCTCTCAGGTTCTTCAGGAGGGGACGTCTTAGTGGAAGGAGATTCTCTCTGACTGGGCTCTCCCGTGGTGCCTTGACAATACAATCTAGTCTCCACCCAGACAGAGAGCTCCTGCCCAGCGCCTGTACTCTCACCTTGAAGCCCACAAGGAATAGAGTTGTCTATAGGCTTCTTTGTTAGTTCAGTCCATGTTCTATGTAAGTTATTTATTACAGATTTGACAGGACTGACTGCCGTCATCTTTCATGTTGGTTGAGTGGATGGAATGAAAACATTGCAGATAATTTTTTAAAGGTTCTGTTAATAGGGTTCATTTAGAAAGCTTTGGAAAATGAATCATTTACTCCTGGCATGGGAGTCGCTGACTCAGGTAGTAACTAAGAGGTTCTAGAGAGTGACTGTGTCCTGTTGATGAGAAGACAGGTCAGTCACTGTTCCTGAGAATACTTTTAAATTGAAAATTAAAAATCATTTTTTAAACTTATCGATTCTTTGGGGATTACACATCATGCATTCCAATCCCATTTATCTCCCTATCTAAAAATCATTTCTTTTGGGGGGTTACAACTGAGAATTAAATTGTCTTTTTATGTAGCCTGACAATATAAAGTATATTTACTGTATATAGGTATAACAATTTGATATTAGCAAAAATATCTATTAAGTCATATTTCCAAATACCAGATATGGTCATTTTCTGTAATAGTCCCAAATTTAAAATTTTTACTTTATCAAATTGTTTCTAACCAAAAATTGTGTTTTACTTGATATATTCTGATTTTCTTCATTAAATAATAATGGGTATTGCTAATATTAGAAATAAATATACAAAGTTCATCATATGTGACAGCAAGGAATATCACTTAGACACTTTCTGTTCAGAATCATTCCTTAGATACTAACTTTAACTGAATTCTCTTACAAAGCTTCGGGGTGCTTGTTCCTTTCGCGGTTTCTAATGTAAACAAGCAGCTAATTACCGTATCCTACCAACTAGTTACTATATCCTTCTACAGAACCCTGGTACCTGGTCCAGCCAGTTGTACAATTGCATTTACGTTAACTGTATAGTTAACCTTATGTTATGTAAGATTTCCCTCGTTAACTTTGTCTCATAATGCTCCTCACAGAGTTGCACAGTTACTGACTTTGAACTTATGTTCAAGATCTTTGCCAACTGTTATGTTTTTCATGGCCTGTCTTAGCCACGGTTACCAGTGCTGTGATGAAACTCCATGACCGAGAGCAACTTGGGGAGGAGAGAGTTTCCTTCACTCACAGTTCTATATAACAGTTCATCATCCAAAGCAACAAGGGCAGGAACCTGGAGGCAGGAGCTGATGCAGAGGCCATGGAGGGGTACTGCTTAGTGACTTGCTCTCCATGGCTCATTCGGCATGTTTTCTTATAGAATCCAGGACCACCAGCCCACAATGGTCTCTTCCCTCATGAATCACTAATTAAGAAAATGTCCTACAGGCTTGACTACCACCTGATCTTACGGAGACATTCTCTCAATTGAGGCTCCTTCTTCTCTGATGATTGTAGCTTGTGTCAGACTAGCCAATTCACAGGCCCCTTGGACGGACCCTCTTCTGAAGGATTTTAACTGGCGCTCCCCTCCATGCTCTGTCAGCCATGATGCAGTTATAGGAACGATCAGAGCCTGAAACCCCTAAAAGCAGGTCAGGTGACCTGAAAAGAGGACTAATGGGCCTTTCAACTCATCCCCCTTCTTGCCACTCTGGACATTGTTTTTGGTACTCGGAACTAAAGAAGCTGGACTGAAGCCTTCTTTGTAAGAACTAATCAATCTTACCAGCTCAGATCAGCTTAATATCTTTCATAACTGGCTTGACCCCTTGATTGCTGCAGCACTCCACAATTTAAAAAGATTAGATCTGACTACAGGGACGGGATTGGTGCTCTCCTCTGAGAACATGCTGCTTCCAGGCCAACCAATCCTATCTAGTTTGAAATTGGGCCTAGAGACGGGGAGGGATCAGAAAAATCCAACCACAAGCTTCCTCCCCTGTATAGGCTTCCAATTCCCTCAAACTCTCGCTCCTCCCCTGGAGCACGCCTCTCTTCCTTATTATTCTCACACTTACGTTTTTGCCCTGTCTTATAAATGTTGTACTTACTGAACTTCATGCTAATACCCAAACAAAATGTCCCAAATGTCACAAAATGCGAGCTCTCCCAGAGCTCTCACGCTACAAGGGCGTTTGTTCCCATGTCTGCAAAGAGACCTTGAGGATGGCGCAGAGAAACTCTAGGTGAGAGGGACCTTCATCCCTTCCTCCGCCCCCTCCCTCCCCCCCGGGCCAGATACAGTTTTTTTACGTTGGTCTCCTTTCATTACATTTTCTTTACGTTATTTCTCCGGTTCCCTTCCTTTGATGTTCTGTAGCTCCCTGCTACTGCTGCTAGCTCATTTTTTATAACAGCCCAGGTAACTGGGATAAAATCGCCGTCACCCTGAATCAACTCTGTGCCCACTTTCAGCAGTCCATTCTGTCTCTCCTCCGCGCCTTCTCCTCCCGCAACCTTCCCAGCAAATCATCTCCTTGCAACCCCCTGATAATTATTTTCTTCCTCTCTTCAGGAAAACAGGATGGCAATCAGCTGGTCCATTGCAGCTGATGTAAGTTAAGACTCTGCCCTCTGCCTTTGCAAGCTACATGACCAGCGGTCTCCTCTTCAATGGACCCAGAACTACCCTCTCCGAAAAAGACCCTCCTCAGCAGAAAATAGCTGTAATAGCCCTGCTTTGCATCTTTCTGTTATCGCAGAATTAGGAGTGATAATTTCCTGCTGATAGCCTACACTTCCCAGTTTCCCTTGCAGACTACGGAAGTCATTTCCACCTCTATAAGGGTCCACATCCCATCTTCTGTAGGCATTTTGGACATCTGCACATGTGGGTGACAAGAGTCCCTCCTTGCTGTGAATAAACATGGTCCCGCCAAGTTTCTCTCTCTCTCTCTCTCTCTCTCTCTCTCTCTCTCTCTCCCTCTCTCTCTCTCTCTCTCTCTCCCTCTCTCTCTCTCTCTCAATGTCCTCCTCTGACTTCCACACATGTGTATACCACACACACACACACACACTAAATAAATAAATAAAATTGAACATTGCTTTCAAAGGTTTTACTAAAACTGGAAGTTTTGAGCCAATTATATACAGTGTTTAAGGTTCTTGCCAGGCTCCTCTCTAGAGTTGTGTCAACTCCGATCTAAGCACTGTGCTATGACCTGGAGTTCTGCCACTTCCTGAGCACTGTGTTGGATTCAAAATGACACTGGGAATTTAGCAACTCTGCTTCACAGGTCATCAGGATTCCAGGATACAGAGGAAGCCCTTGCAGAAGCTCCTGGGGTGTGTCTCTTTAAAAAGCTGGCCCTCAAGCTGGATCTTAAAGAAGGAAGAGTTTTCTGATGAGGAGAGGAATTTTCTGGTAGGAAGTAGAGAAAGTTATTGTGAGATTTTGTTTGTTTCTTTTTTTTTTTAAACTGTGATATTGATACTGAGAAAACTAGGGTTCCCTCTTGTGGTTTTCATTAATAAAGGAATTTACAAACGGACTCAAATGGAACCTTGCCAACAATATTATTAGAGTTTAAAAGAAAAATCCCAGGGCAGGCAAGCTGCAAATCCCAGCAGCTGCCTTTAGGAGGGAGATAGAGAAGAAAAAGGCCGTGCCATTTGAATTAAGCTGGCATGGACGCATGGTGGACCCATGGTGGACAAGCAGCCACGTGGTGGTAATGGGAGCTTTAGGGAAAGAATAAGAAGCCCGAAGTACCAGTAAAGTCATGCATAGGCTATGGCCAGGACTTAGAAAGACAGGCAGACCCAAAAGAACTTCATCATGGACCTGAGGCAACAGAGCCAGAGGGTGGGAATTCTGGGTAGGAAATATACATTATCTCATTAAAGAGTTTTTCCTTCCTGTCTCCTTAGCATGGCTTCAAGTGAACACATCTTACTGAGGGTAGTCCCTTGGTCACGTGATTGACCTGCCCAGTTGGATTAACTCTTGTGTCTCCACCCAGGGGAGGATTCCATTCTTTAGGCTCCAAGCTGGTAGCTTTCCCTTAATGGGCCTTCAGTGCTGCAGTAACAATGTCAGATATATTCCCAAAAGGAAACACAAGAGAAGTCCAAGACCTACAAGTTATAGACACAGGAGACACAGCATGCCACGCAGGCCCAGGTGAGAAATACCAGGTTTTCTGTTTGAAGAGTGGGTACCGGAGACGGCAGTGTCAAGATTACTGTGTAAAAGAAGCCCGCTGACAAAAAGACCAAAAACCCTTAAAAGTCCACTCTATGTAAACATGAAAGAAGGCAGATGCTGGGGTTGGAGAGATGGCTCAGTGGCTTAGACCACATACTGGTCTTGCAGAGGACCTGGGTTCTATTCCCAGCACCCACATTAGAAGGCTTATAACTGCCTGTAACTTCAGTTTCAGGTGATCTGATATTCCTCTGATCACCTCCTCTCTCTCTCTCTCTCTCTCTCTCTCTCTCTCTCTCACACACACACACACACACACACACACTCACCGCATACACACACATGACAGATGTAATAATTAAAAGAAAGAAAATCATTTTAAGAAAAGAGAAGGCAAATGCTATATGACTAATCTATAAGCATCTTGAGGCTCCTGGCCAGGCTCTTCGGGCATATGTCTTTCCTCAGCTTCTAGTCCACCCTGTTCTCAGCAGTACTTTCCATTTCCCAATAAACAGCCTCTATTTTTATTTCTAACCATGTGTCTCTGGTGCAGTTCTTTGTCCTGGGATGCCAGAGCCTGGGAAATCTCAGTACTACCCACCCCAACACACACACCAAGATAGAAGATGGCAGTGAACGTATAAACCAGAACCTTTATAGATGTTACCCTGAGAAAACTAAGGCAGGGCAGGTGGATGATTGAGGACTGGCTAGATTGACTGTCACTATTGGGATGGTCTCTAGTTACCTGGTACCTGCCCTGCTTAGTGTTGCCACCTGAAGTATATAAGCCAGACAGAAGAACAGTAGCTTAGAGTTGTTTGTTTGCCTATGAACAGCATAATTCTTGCTAAGCCTTTGCTACTTCTAACAGTTTTCTAGGGCCAGGCAAAGTGGCACATGCCTTTAATCCCAGCACCTGGGAGGCAGGGGTAGGCTGAGCTCTATGCGTTTGGGGTCAATCCAGCCTGCATAGGGAGTTCGAGGTCAGTCAGGGCTACATGGTGAGACCCCGTCTCAATTTAAAAAGAAAAAGTGTGTTAGAACCCAGAACCAGTCTCTTTCTAGCCAGAAAGAGGTTTTGTTTTGATCTTCTTTTGTATTGTTTTGGGTTTTAGCTGGTTTTTATTTTGTTTTGGTTTAAAATGTCAAAACAAAATATGCAGAAAATTTTAACAATATAAATAGTTTAAAAGCCAGCTGGAATTAGCTGTAGCTTACACAGGAAGGGCAGAAAGAGGTTGGCCTTGAGAGAAGGCCACACTGCTCCCTCCTGTCCTTTCCAGACTGCTTTCTAAGTATGTGTTGACTTTGTTCTCCCAGACCAGCTTTTCCCTGAGGTGGGGAGATTCTGGAAGCTCTCAGCTCCAGCATTGGAGGGAAAGTGGCTTCTTTTTCCCTCCAACTGTGAAGAGATCTCAGTACTTGTCTTGGGTTGAAAGTTCTCCCATCTGTGTAGATCAATCCCTGTGACCAGAGCTAGACACTGATTGTGCCTACAGATGTCAAGGGCCTAGTCTACGGCTGGAGGGTGTGGCCTTCTAAGTCTGTAGCTCAGCACGGTCCTACTTCAGGCTTCTGACATCTCTCCTCAAATATCCTTTCTTCTTGAAGCCTTCACTGGTGGCCTTATGAAAATTAGGACCTTTGTTATCCACTAACCCAGTCTTTCGTTTCTCTGTGGCAAGTGCACCATCTGGCTACCATATTTTAAGAAGATAAACTTAAGCACTTAAGCAATGAGACACTTCAAGAATTAACCCATGGTTGTATCTCTTCTTCTGAGCTGGTAGAATTCCTTTAGGACTTTAAGTCCTGGTGTGGGATTCCCCTCTATATGCTGTAAATACCATTGGTTAATAAAGAAGCTGTTTTGGGCCTGTGATAGGGCAAAGCAGAGCAAGGTGTGGAAAACTAAACTGAATGCTGGGAGAAAGAAGGCGGAGTCAGGAGAAGCCATGGAACTTCCATAGGAGAAAGATGCGAGCCACCAGCTGGAACCTTGCTGGTAGGCCACAAGCCTCATGGTAAAATATAAAATAATAGAAATGGGTTAATTCTAGATGTAAGAGCGAGCTAACAATATGCTTAAGCTATTGGCCAAACAGTATTGGAGTTAATACAAATTTCTGTGTGATTATTTTGAGAGTCTGGGTGGCCAGGAAACAAATAAGCAGCTTCATATTACAGATTGGCACTCCAACGGGTGCTAGCTAAATCCACATAAAATCTGAGAGGGCTTGGAAAGGAATTCTAGACCCTAAAAAACAAAGTTTAGCCTCATTTTTTTTTTTGGATGGGCTATGCTTGCTGGGAGTATGCTGCAGCTCGTTTAAGAGAGGTCTTCCTGATTCAGCGGTAACAAAAAATGTGGTTTCAAAATGGTGGCTTCCTGGTCCATGCTGCCAGCATGAACTATGGCTCTTTGAATGGGGTTTGTGGGCAGTGTGCTGCAAGTTACTTGGTGGCAGCATGGGCCAACTGGTTATCAGAGTTGAGGTGATGAGCATGGCTCCCACCTGGCAGTCTGAGAGGCATTAAACGAACTTCTACCATGTTGGACTGGGCGGAGCCAAAAAGCAAAGCAGCCTTAGTTCTAGTAATGCTGGTTACCATTTTAGAACCTCTCCAGGACAGAAAAGAATTATGGATACACAGTAGGACAGATTCAGACATATAAGACCTCTAAATGAGACACAGTGTGTTTAAAAAATGTACATTGTCTTGGGAGAGAGAAGAAGAAGAGTAAAGAGACAGTAAATGCAGTATAAAAGAGTACAATCATAGGCTAAAGGAGTAAAGATAATAAAATAAATATTAAACTTGTAGAAAAAGTAATAGAGTAAGAAGAAAAAGCCACATAAAGATGAAATATACACAGAGAGTCTGGATTATGTATATTATTGTGTCTTCTTTGAATTTTTTTGACTGTGAAGGAGCTAAGTACAGAGAGACATTTCATTGTATGGACTGCTAAACTAAACCAACCTATACATTTTAAAGGTATCTTGATTCCAAAATTTGGGCCTAAGGATTTGTTCATTTGGAAAAGAGGTTCTGCTTTTGTTTCCACAGAAGATAAGAACCCGTGAATTAAGTCCAGACTAATGTGGTTTGATGGACCAAGACCACCCAAAAGGTCTCCGTGAAAACCCCCAAAAAGAAAATAATTCACCCAAAAAAAAGCAGGAATCAGTTTGGAGAGAACTATGCCTGAATTCCCTAAATGATTGGTTATAAATGTTTGTTTACATTTAAAGGAGGATATGCTATAGAGGTTTGCCTTGATATGGATCTTGATCTATTGATACAAATGTAAGGTCAGTTTTGTTATATATTTATTTCTGCTCTTATTTAGGGTATTGTGTTTGCATAGCTCATTTAAAAATGTAATGCATAATTAACAAATACAGATTAATAGATAGTCATCTATAATAGTCAACTTGTAGTCATGTTAGTTAGGTTTTCTATATATAGAGAGAGATGTATTTCAGTTAGATAGATGTTCTTCAAACCTTTCAAAGACTTCAGAAGGGCCAAGCAGTGGTGGTGGATGCTTTTAATCCCAGCACTTGGAAAGCAGAGGCAGGTGGATTTCTGTGAGTTTGAGGCCAGCCTGGTCTACAGAGTGAGGACAGGCTCTAAAAGCTACAGAGATACCCTGTCTCGAAAAACCAAAAAAATATGGCATTTAAAATGTTTAAGAACTTAGGACTTTTCATGACAGTGAGACACATCTGGCCCTGGCAGCACGAAGCTACTTCAAAAGGATGATGGTCATCAAAGAGGCTCCTTATAGAGTTTGTTAGCCATTTGGGCAAGAAACTGCTCTTGCCTGGACTGCTTTATGCTATGCTGTATGAACTGGACATGCAGGACCCATAGAGAAATGACTGCCGAACTTGCCTTAAGGTGAGATGGTCCTTCAGAGTTCCTGCTATATGAAAGAGTCTGCCAGACATTCTGAAGGACACAGAAGAAAGCAACAGATGGACTTTGCTGTTATAAGGCAGAACAGATTTTCAAATTTCCTGCTTCATGGAAAAGTCTTCTGGATACTCTGGGCCTGTAGGCTGAAGGTGGATGCCCCAACAGTACAGAAGAACTTTGGGTGACTGTCCAGGCAGCAAGATGTCTCTGTCAATTCTAAAGATTTGGAAGTTGCTTACAGTGTACTTCCTGTTAACTTAGGTAATATTATATCCTTCTGGAGTCTTTGATGGAGTAGAAGAATAGATAGTTATAGTTTTCCTTAGTTATGATAAAAGATAAAGTAGATATAAATATTGTAGCTGTAATTCTTGCTTGATACCTGTCTTGTTATATATAATTTTACTATGTTAAAGTTAAAATCTTCCTTTTTATTTAAACAGAAAAGGGGACGTGATGTGGGATTCCCCTCTGTATGCTGTGAATACCATTGGTTAATAAAGAAGCTGTTTTGGGCCTGTGATAAGGCAAAGTAGAGCAAGGTGTGGAAAACTAAACTGAATGCTAGGAGAAAGAAGGTGGATTCAGGAGAAGCCATGGAGATGCCAGAGGAGAAAGATGCAAGCTGCTAGCTGGAACCTTGCCAGTAGGCCACAAGCCTCATGGTAAAATATAAGATAATGGAAATGAGTTAATTCTAGATATAAGAGCTAGTTAGTGCCGGGTGGTGGTGGCGCATGCCTTTAATCCCAGTACTCAGGAGGCAGAGACAGGTGGATCTTTGTGAGTTCGAGGCCAGCCTGGTCTACAAGAGCTAGTTCCAGGACAGGCTCCAAAGCTACAGAGAAACCCTGTCTATGGGGCTGGAGAGATGGATCAGTGGTTAAGAGCACTGCCTGCTCTTCCAAATGAGTTCAATTCCCAGCAACCACATGGTGGCTCACAACCATCTGTAATGAGATCTGGCTCCCTCTTCTGGCCTGCAGACATACACACAGACAGAATACTGAGAATACTGTACACATAACAAATAAATAAATCTAAAAAAAAATGAAAAAAAAAGGAAACCCTGTCTCGAAAAATCAAAAAAAAAAAAAAAAAGAGCTAGTTAGCAATACGATCAAGTGATTGGCCAAGCAGTGATTTAAATAATATAGTTTCTGTGTGATTATTTTGGCAGTCTGGGAGGCCAGAAAACAGACAAGCAGCCGCATACTATGAAGCCCTACCTTCTCCTCAGGAGGCAGGCTTCTTCTACTTTCTCTTCCCCTCCCCAGGATAGAAACTAGAATGTACCCCAAAAGGCAAATGAATGGCACCAGAAAGGCCGGTGGCTGAACTTGTAGAAGGCGCTAGAAGGCCACAATGTGGGCATCCAGCTGGAGTCTGTAGTGAAGCCATGGCTTTCTAGACACAGACCTTGTCTGAGATATTCCTTTCTTGTGGACTTAAAGCTGGCCCTTGGGATCTGACTGGGGACAAGACTATGGTAGGAAGGACATCTTAGGACTCAGAGCAGCTGAGAGAGAGATAGCTGAGATGATAGAGAGAAACCCAAGTGCCCTGGGGAGCAGATCCTTGCTGGGGACATGAGAGAGCAGATAGAATCAAAGGAAGTGAATGACCTTGTTCTCTGTCCTCTGCCCTACTGTGTTCTCACAAAGACAGGGGTAAATTCATCATTTTTCTCATTGTTATAACAAAAGCAACCCAAGGAAAGAAGGAATTATTTTAGTTTACAATTAGTCCGCCATAATGGGGATGGCCTGACAGTGGGAGCCCAAGGGAGCTGCTCAAACAGCAGCCACAGGAAGCAGAGAGACAAATGCTGATACTTAGCTTTTGTTCCCCTTTTTATTCAGTCCAAGACTCCACCAGCCCATAAGATAGTGCTACCCACATTTGAGGTGGGTATTCCCACTTGAACACAGTCTAGAAGCATCCCATGGGCATGCTGACAAACTTGTCTTCTAGGTGAATCTAGATCGTATCAAGTGGCTAATTGCTGTTAGTCACCATGAAGGATTTGATCCTAACAGCTTTGTCCTCTGGAAGATCAGCTCCATGGTGACATAGTTTTCTCTTTTTGATTCACAAGGTTGTCTCAAGTATCCCCAACAGTGTCTTCTTGTTTTTCTTTCAGCTTAGCATCCGTACCTTAATCTACTGATATTTTAACTACTGCCTGTGACCACATAGCCCTCAGTGACAGCTCCCTGCCACTCAGACTGTGGCCGGACTGGCATTGGCTTGGCTGCAGCCACCAAATGTAGGTTTTAACTAAGTCTCTATCACTGTATTTACCAATGCAGACTCGGTAGTCAGACGTTGGGGTGAAAACCTGCTAGATCAGAGAAGCTGAGAAGCAACCAGGTGACTGCTGACTTTCCTATTTGGCCACAGACCCAGGAAGAGAAGCATCTCAACACTCCTCCCAAACAAATAAAGCAGTGAATCTCTAAGCTCCTCCCTACTCTTTCCTGTGTGTATCTCTATCTGTATTCTTGGCTCCTTTCTCTATGGCTAATTCCTGACAACTAGTCACTGGCTCTGCTCCCTGATCCAAAGTTAATTTTGTTAATACAGTCTCGAAGTTTCACAGTGCAATCAAATATCCTGTAATAGTGTCTGGCTTCTAGTAAGCCTTTTGTCAATATTTGTGGGTCCGTTGAGAGCACTGGTAACGGTCTAAGCAACCAACTTGAAGTGGCAGTTGAGTTTTCCTTGGGGTGGCCAGTGCAGCATCTTCACAGAGCATGGTTAAGCAGCAAGGCTAATCCACAGGAAAAAACATTTTGATGATAAGACCCAACATTTAGGTGGAGGCAGACTTCAAGGAAGTTGTCTGCCTGAGTTCACAATGAGACTATTGAAGACAAGCCTCCAGGAGAATTGTCTAAGAAGCCCCTGGATTCACTTCTGTTTCCAGGGCTTTCTTTCTTTCTTTCTTTTCTTCTTTTTTCCTCCTCCTCCTCCTCCTCCTCTTCTTCTTCTCCTTCTTCTTCTTCTCCTCCTCCTTCTCCTCTTTCTCCTTCTCCTTCTTCTCCTTTTTTTTTTTGAGACAGGGTTTTTCTGTGTAACAATCCTGGCTATCCTAGAACTCACTTTGTAAGCCAAGCTGGCCTCGAAGTCACTGAGATCCACCTACCTCTCCTTCTCAAGTGCTGAGATTAAAGGCATGTACCACCACTAGCCAGCTTCTTCCTTCCTTCTTTCCTTTCTTTTTTTCTGTCTGGTTTCTCAGTACAGTTTCTCTGTGTAACAGTCTTGACTGTCCTGGAACTCACTCTGTAGACCAGGCTGGCTTTGAACTCACAGAGATCCACTTGTCTCTGCCTCCCAAGTACTGCAATTAAGTTGTGTGCCACCATGTCTGGCAGGCTTTCTTTTTCAAAACATTCATTTTTAAATTTGCATGTATGGATATTTTGCCTGTATGTATGTGCACTATGTGTATGCCTCGTGCCTGCCTAGACTAGGAAGGAGAGATCCCCTGGAGCCAGAGTTATGGATGGTTATGAGCACTATTAAGATGCCTTTCCAGGCCCATTCAGGGCTTTCTTGTTTAAGCAATAGTTACTACTGTTCCTCTGAGACTGGTCAATTCCATTAGACTCATCCATCTTTCCCCAGGGTCCACATGACCTCAAGGCCAGACAGATCTTCAGGGATGAGGAAAGAACCCCTGGGTGTCAGAAGTGACCAAGATAGGGAGTGCAAGCTGGTACAGCCCCTTTGGATATCAGTATGGCGATTTCTCAGAAAATTAGGAAACAACCTTCCTCAAGATCCAGCAATACAACTTTTGGGTATATACCCAAAGGATGTTCAATCGTACCACAAGGACATGTGCTCAACTATCATCATAGCAGCATTGTTTGTCATAGCCAGAACTTGGAAACAACCCAAATGCCCCTTGACCAAAGAATGGATAAGGAAAATGTGGTACATTTACACATGGAGTACCACACAGCAGAAAAAAAAAAACTGACATCTTGAAATTTGCAGGCAAATGGATGGAGCTAGAAAACATATTGAGTGAGGTAACTCAGATCCAGAAAGACAATTATATGTACTTACTCATAAATGGTTTTTAAACATAAAGCAAAGAAAACCAGCCTACAAATCACAATCCCAGAGAACCTAGACAACAATGAGAACTCTAAGAGAGACATACATGGATCTAATCTACATGGGAAGTAGAAAAAGACAAGATCTCCTGGTAAATTGGGGCCATGGGGACCATGGGAGAGGGTTGAAGGGAGCAGAGAAAAATGTATAGCTCAATAAAATCAATAAAAAAAAGAAGTGAGCAAGATAGTGACTCCCACAGGGATTCTGAGGTTGTTAGTTCCCCAATGCTGCCCATGTCTCCATAGCACCTGAGTCCTCTGGTGAACTTGACATAGACCCAGAATCCCAAGCGTAAGACGCCGTACCTTTTGTGAAGCTCATTCCTCCAAATGGAAGCATTCCTACCTGGAGGAGACTCCTTTGTCTCTGGAAGCTCACAAAACTTACAAGACTCTGGAAGCTCAGAAAGTCTCACGTGTCCCCATATAAGGTTCCATAAATAATAAATGCTTGGAGAAGAGACCCTTTGATATAGTTGCACTGAAGTTGAGTAAGGAGTCTAGGGATGCAGTTTTCATCACCTGTGCTGGGATAGGCCTTTTTGATGGCCTGGTAAAAGCATTTTACCAACATGGTTAAGTTAAGGATCATGCTGGTTGGTTTTTGTCAACTTGGCACACAGTAGAGGCACTTGTAAAGAAAGGTTCTCAATTGAGGAAATGGCCCCATCACGTTGGCTTGTGGGCATGCCTGTGGTATATTTTCTTAACTTACAATGTAGGTGGGAGGGCCCAGCACACTATGGACAGTACTGTTCCTGAGCAGGTGGTCCTGGGTTGTATAAGGCTGAGAAAGTCATGAGAAGTAAACCAGTAAGTAACTTTTCTCCATAATTCCTGCCTCTGCCCCAGCCTGAGTTCCTGCCTTGACTTCCCTCAGTGACGGACTGTGAGCAGGACGTGTGAGCCAAATATTTCTTATTCAAGTTGCTTTTGTCCTGATGTTTATCACAGCAACAGGAAGCAAACAAGGATCTCAAGATGGAAATGGTCTTAGACTTTGTAGGTAAGCCCTAAATGAATCTTAAGTGCCCTTATAGGAGGGTTTTGGAGGGAGACCACATAGAGAAGAGAATGTGACCTCAGAGGTAGAAACTGTAGTGAGGTGGCCACAGGATGAGGATCGCTAGCAACCACCAGAAGTAGGCAGAGGCCTGGAACAGACTTTCTAGAATTTCCAGAAGGAAACAGACTTGGTTTTAGCTTTATGATATGGATTTTGAACTTCTTTTTTAAAATTATTATTTATTTATTTTACATCCCAACTGCAGTTTTCCCTCCCTCCTCTCCTCCTAGTCTCCCCCTCCTCACTTCTGCCCCTCCATCCATTCCTCTTTTGTTTCTATTCATAAAATGACAGATCTCCCATTGTTACAGGAGGAGCAGGTCCCTTGTTTGTCCCAGCCACCTAGCTAGCTTACACCCGAAATAACCACACAGAAACTGTATTGATTTGAACACTGCTAGGCCATTAGCTCTAACTTCTTATTGGTTAAACTAAATATATCAGTTTAACCCATCTCCATTAATCTGTGTATCACCACATGGCTGTGGCTTACTGGCAAGATTCTAACTGGCGTCCATCTCAGGCAGAAAATCCATGGCGTCTCTCTGACTCTGCCCTTCTTCCTCCCAGCATTCAGTTCTGTTTTCTCCACCTACCTAAGCTCCACCCTATCAACTAGGCCAAGGCAGTTTCTTTATTCATTAACCAATGAAAGCAACACACAAACAGAAGGAACTCCTATACCATCCCATGGATATTGACAAAACATGACATATCAAGTGGTGTAGGAGGGTCTTCTGTTTGTATATTGCCCTCATTGGTTAAATAAAGAAAACTGCCTTGGCCTTTTGGTAGGACAGCCCTTAGGTGGGCGGAGTAGATAGAATGGAATGCTGTGAGAGAGAAGGCAGACGCAGACGCCATGCTTCTCCAGCACAAGATGGACACGGGTTAGACTCATGCCGGTAAGCCACCACTCAAGTGGCGATACACATTAATGGAGATGGGCTAAAATAATATGTGAGAATTAGCCAATAAGGGGCTAGAGCTAATGGGCCAGGCAGTATTTAAATAAATACAGTTTCCGTGTAATTATTTCGAGTACGCACTGGGAGCCGGGCGGGACAGAACAAGGGGCCCTGCGCTGGGAACGCAGCCCGAGCCCCTCATTGCAACAATCAAGTAACAGTAATACTAAACACCTGACCTTTTATTTAGACTGGGTAAGCCCACCCAATATGAGGAATAGGGTTCTAAAAGCCAGTAAAAGAGTCTACCTCAAGACCCAGCTATACCGCTCTTGGGCATATACCCAAAAGATGCTCAATAATACCACAAGGACACTATGCTCAGCTATGTTCATAGCAGCTTTGTTCATAACAGCCAGAACCTAAAAATAACCTAGATGTCCCTCAGCTGAAGAATAGATAAAGAAACTGTGGTACATTTACACAGGGAGTATTACTCAGCTGTTAAAAACAATGACATCATGAAATTCAAAGGCAAATGGATGGAACTGGAAAGAAAAATCATCCTGAGTGAGGTAACCTGGTTCCAGAAAGACAAACATGCTATGTACTCACTCATGAGTGGATATTAGCTGTAAAGTCCACAGATCCAGAGAAGCTAGGTAATAAGGAGAGCCCAAGGTGGGGGGGGGCTTAGATCTCCCAGGGAAGGGAAAATAGAAGAGATTTCATGGGTTGACTGGGAGAGGGTGGAGATGGGAAGATGAGGGATCAGGTGGTGGTGGTGGGGTGCTGCGTTCTGAAAGAACAACTGGAAAAGAGAGGCGTTTTGGGGTCAGGTAGAAACCTGGTGCAAGGAAATCTACAAGGATGAGCCCAGTTAAGACTCCTAGCAATTGCAGATATGTAGTAGTCTGGACTGGCCATCTCCTGTGACCAGGCAAGATTTCCAGTGGAGGGATTGGGACATCAAGCCAGCCACATGACCTTTGACCTACAGCCTGTCCTGCCTGTGGGATGTGCTGGGGTAAGGGTGGCCCAGAGATTGTGAGAGTGGCCAACCAATGACTGGTCCAGCCTGAGGCCCAGGCCACAAGAGTGAGCCCACCCCTGACACTGCCTGAAGTGTCAGGACCTAGGATAGAAGCAAACACGACTGAAGAAAAAAAAAGTCAATGTAATGATATTCTGCTATACTCATAGATTGATGCCTAGCTAATAGTCATCAGAGAGGCTTCATCCAGTGTTTTAGTGGCCATTTATTCTATCAGTCTTGGAGGCTGTGACCTGATGGTCTGGCTGCTCGACTGGCCAGGAAAGGACTCCAGCAGAGGCCACAGAAAAATTATCAAACCAGTGGCCCTGCAAACCTCCAGTTCCCTCTCCACCTCCAGGTTGAAGCTATGTCCACTGAGGGCTGTTGCTAGGTATCTTACAAGTTGCCCTCCTCCCAGATCTCGCAAATCTTCCCCAGAGCAAGTGTCTGCCTGTTGGTGTTGCTGGTTTCCAGGTGCACTGGTGTCCCAGTTCCCCTGGGGTCCTCTTTGTGGCCTAGCCTGGCCGGAAAGGCTATTAAGATTCTAGGGAATGTTTTAGAAGTGGGGCGGGAGGGTCACAAACTGGTGTTCAGCATCCTTTCCAGTCCAGGTCCAGTCCAAGATCCCCAG
This sequence comes from Ondatra zibethicus, assembly GCA_004026605.1. Classification (NCBI taxonomy): domain Eukaryota; kingdom Metazoa; phylum Chordata; class Mammalia; order Rodentia; family Cricetidae; genus Ondatra; species Ondatra zibethicus. The sequence continues at coordinate 17,302 of PVIU01000604.1, read as the reverse complement.
ATCCAGACCCATCTGCCATGTCACCTTTCAGAATCTCCATGTCTGTCCCTGGACTGTGTCTCCTTGAGACAGACTTCCCTTTCTGCAGTAAGAGAAGTTGACTTTCATCTTGGGGTGGCCAGCTCCTGCACAGACTAATACTAGATAATTTTGTGTTCCTGTAACACAGTGACTAAGTCTGAGAATTTATAGAGAAAACAGGTTGATTTGACTGACAGTTTTGGGGGTTGAAAACCAAAGATGAGGTGGGTCCATCTTTTCTGGGAGTTGGTGAGGATTCCCGTGGCTACATCACAGCGTGGTAGAGAAGCAGAAGAGAAACAGCTGCCAATCATATGGTATTGTTTCATTTTGTAATGACTCACTAATGAGGTCTAAATTGCTTTGACAGACCAGCATTAATCCCTTCTACCTGGTCCCCCCTTTTAAAGGTGCCGCCATCTCTCAATATTGCAACCTTTGGGGCCAAGATTCTAATACATGAATGCTTAGGGACGTACTCAAATATCATCCAAATCATAAAACCAAGGTAGAGCATGCCTTGAATTCTGTTGGCAGGGACACTGGGTGGCTGGTGTGAGGATCAGATGGTCTTTCCTTCCCATTGTGATCTCTGGAGGACAAGGATAGAGCTGAGTCTGATCCAGCTTCTGTGTCCCCTTATTACATTGGTTTAGGGGTACGCCTGCCTGCGAGTGTTGCATTGGCAGCGTCTGCAGACCCCCAGAAAGCTGGTTCATGCAAGAAGTCATCAGCATCACATTCCTAGTCTGTTCCCTTCCCTGACCTGAGGTTCTGCTTCATCTTCCTCCTCTGCCCACTACCAGCTACAATCCTAGGTGGCAGGTGAGATGGGAACCTGCGCTTGGCACTGAAGAGCCCCTAGGCCTCCCCAGTACCTCTCCTCAGGCTCCCCGTTCTGACAACTCCCTTGGTTTTCTTGGCTCTCATTTTTGTCCCCTTGCGCCATGTATAGATACCTCCAAAACCATTCTTCTATCCTCTTGGTCCATGTACAGCCTCCCTGATGGCTTCCCATGACGATGCTCCATTGGGACATGATGCTCTGGCCTTAGTCCCTGGGTTCTGGGTTTTAGTGGACTCCTCTTGTAAACCCAGTGAAAACTAGACCTCAGACAAAGACCTTGCATTGCTTAGGTTAGCAGAGACCCTCTGTATCCCAGGCAGCACTGACCACTGTCTCCAACTTCCAATATGTACGCTTTCCTGCCAGGCCACCTGTCTCTTGTGCTTTCTCTACTCTTGTGCAGGCTTCCTTCTGTGCTGTGTGCCTAGTTCACTAAACCCACAGAAAAGAACTCCCACAGTTACTGAGCCCTGCTGGTCTGAACTCCGGCTCACTCTAGCTGGCAGTAGAATTCTCAAGTCAGTCTTTGGGTCTTTTCTCTGTGCCTAGTGTGGGCTGCTGGGAGAGGCCATCTTACTGGAAACCCCCTATGAAGACTGAGGCTGGGAAGATTCCTAAAGGAGATTGGATGCTGGGGTGGCAGGAAGAGCATGTGCATCACAGAAGATGCTTGACTCCACTCTGTCTCCTGTAGACTACACCCCATACCCCCACTGTTAACAACAGGCTACCAGGCATGCCTTCTGAGTTGTAGGGCTCCTCGGTTGGATTATCCCAATTGCCAGTTCCTGGTTCAACCACAGGCCGAGAGAGCTGCGGCATGGCATGGGCATTCCTTCTTTCCTCAGCTGAAAGGGGCATTGAGAGTGTAAGGGCAGGGTTAAATGCAGGTGTCCTGCAGCTCACACTGGAGTTCTGTCCTGATGAAAGCATCTGAGCACAGCTCAGCAACACAGCTGCGGCAGCTTGAATAAGACTGGCCCCATAGCTCATAGGTTTGAACGCTTGGTCGGGAAGTGGCACTACTTGAGAGGGATTAGGTGCGGCCTTGTTGGAATAAGTGTGTCACTGGAGGCTCTGAGATTTTCTTTTTTTCTTTTTAAAGATTTATTTATTTACATGCCCTATCTGCATGTACGCCTTTATGCCAGAACAGGGCATCGGATCTCACTACAGATGGTTGTGAGCTACCATGTGGCTGCTGGGAATTGAACTTGGGACCTCTGGGAGAGCAGCCAGTGCTCCTAACCTCTGAGCCATCTCTCCAGCCCCAGGCTTTGAGATTTTTCAAGGGCTCAAAAGTGTCTCTCCCTTTTTGTTGCCTGTGGATCCAGATGTAGGACTCTCAGCTACTTCTCCAGCACCATGTCTGCCTGTGTGCTGCCCTGCTCCCCATCATGATGATAATGGACTAAACCTCTGAAACTGCAGGAGGTCCCAATTAAATGCTTTCCTTTATAAGAGTTGCCGTGGTCATGATTTCTCTTCACAGCAATAGAACACTGACCAAGGCAACAGAATATGGAGTATCAGTTCCTACTCCTCACTCTGGCCTTGCAGCTGTGGCCCACTGCCATTTCTGTGTCAAGAGATGAGTGTACCTCATGTGGTTAGCCCAGGGAAAGGCCTTTATTCAAAACCCAAAATGTCCCTTCTACCAAATGCCTATTGCTTCCACATTGTAGTGAAGCAAAACATTCCTAAGTGACGTCACTGCTGAGCTGGGGCCAGCCCAAGCAAAATGTGCAGATGTGAGCTGGTTGTGGATGCTCTGTGGCTTGGACGATGTGAATTGGATCAAGGTTCCCAGATGGACAGCTCTGGACTGAATTCTACCATACAGACCAAGGTGTCCACCTAACCTGTTTATTCTTGGCAAGACACACCCTGGTGTGTGAAAGGCCACAGACAAATAGATGGGTGCTGGAACTTAGGGTTAAGAGCTAAATAGAGACAAATTCACAACTGGTTCATCCCAGGAGCAATAATAGGCCCTTCTATGCCAAGCAACTCTCTCGGTAGACTTGTAACACCCTCTTTCCAGACAGCACTTGATAACCCCATTTGTGGAGTGCTTTCTACCCCTGCCCCCAGTCTGGAAGGCCTAGGAATTTGCAGCAGTTTCTATGGATAATCAACCCCCTGCCCCAGATTCTGAATTTTAGGTCTTAACCACTTCCAGAGGAGCAAGGCTGGAGGAAAGGGGGTTCCCTGACCCCTTCCTTAGCCACAGATACAAAGCATGATAGCTCTCACATATATCTGATCCTGTCTACTCAGGGGGCCTCTGGGAGGCTGCTAAGTATTCAGCTGAGCTTTCCATTCTGTGTGTTGAGGGAGCATGGAGGGGGCGTGTCATCCCCAGGCACCAGGAACTTGGGCAGACAATAAGGGGAGACCGTGCTCCCCATATAGCACTGACTCGGTGAATGAAGTTGTGTGTAAGCTGGGAGTTAGCCATTCCTGGGTTTGGGGTTTGTGGAGAAGGAAGCTGGGCCTGAGACCCAGACACCAACAGCAGAGGGTGCTTTCAGGTGGGCGAGGCTGTGGTGTTGTAGGGGAGGCAGGGTGTGGTGGTTTGGGCTGGGGCCAGTGATGAGTTTGGAATTCCCCAGGGCTTTCCAGAAGTCAGAGAACTGGGGTGGAATGGGTTGTTTCTCCAGTCTTGTCCTCCCGTGCTGGCCACAGCGGGGAAGCCCTGGGCGGGTGCTACAGACAGCTGGTACACCCTGTCTTCAGCAGAGAACTGAGGTGCACTAGGAAAACGCTAAGGGGGAAGGAGAGGTATCCTGGGGCTCCAAGATGAGGTCATGCCTCCTCTGCACTCAAGATAAGAATCCAGGGGCTAGGGGCAGGATGGCTCAGTGGTTAAGAGTACTTGCTGCTCTTGACAAGACCCAGGTTCAAACCGCAGAACTTACATGGTGGTGCACAACCACCTGTCACTTCAGCTGGGCACATGTGTGTACATGTGCACACATACACACTCACTATATATATACATATATATAATATTAAAAGAAAAGAATCGAAGAGCTAAAGGGATAGTGATTCAGGAAGCTACCTACCCATCATGGCATTGGAGAAAGATTGACTGGGTTGTATCAAGCCCAGAGGTGACTGCTTTGTGTCTATGGAATTTCTCCAGTTGGTCCTTATCCCCTACTGACCCAAAGGACCCGAAGGAGGGGAAGAAGAGGAATACATTTCACATGGTCAGAGAAGAAATGTCCTCTCTCCAGTTTCAGACACAAAAGCTGAGGTTCGGGGTAGGGTTAAAGCATCAGTAGGACTGGGCAAGTCCTACTTGGAAACAGACTTGGAAGAACTCAGGGTCCCCAACCACTGACTCCGGACTGGATGAAGGGATCAGCTCGTGTTGGGACAGGGAACAAGAGGGTGGAGAGTTCAGGAAGGTCACGGGGATCAGAGCAGAGAGGCTGCTATGGTCTTAAAAGGGCCCCTGAAGTTCATGTGTTAGAAATTTCATCTCCCAGACCAACCAGATGGCTCAACTAGAAAAGGCCAATCGTGTTTATCTGAGTTTGAGTCCCTAGGATCTATGTGGTAGAAGGAGAGAACTGACTTCTGCAAGTTGTCCTTTGACCTCCATATGCATGCATACATGGGAGTGCATGTTTGTGTACACACACACACACACACACACATAAATAAATAAATATTTTTTAAAACCCCAAACCAAAATCTTTTGACTTCCATGCAGCAGTTTTGAGATGTGGGGTCTCTAGGATTAAGTCATAAAAGTTTGGCTTCCATATATGCATGGATGCCATTACCACAGGTTGATTCATTATCTTTAGAATGGGCTTATATTAAAGCCAGCCCCACCCCTATAGGTTCTTTTGCCCCCTCTGCCTTCTGTCATGGGGTATACCTAAGACTCTCATTAGATGTAGGTCTTTCCTACGTCACAGCCTCCAGAACCATTAGCTCTGTAAACTTCTGTTCACAAGAAATGATTCAATACTTGGTGTTCTGCTGGAGCAACACAAAAGGGGCTGAGGCAGAAGCAAGGGTGAGCTCAGACCTGGGTGGGTCCCAGTATGAGCCAAGCTGCAGCTGGCCCAGAGTGCAGGGTCAAGATCAGGGCATCAGAAAGAGCTTAGGTGGTCCGACAGGTCTGTGACTGCCCAGAGGCCTCTGAGGTTTCCTGGGTCCAGCCCCCTACCCCTGACATTTGAGGCCTTCTGTGTTGATATGCCTGACCCCTAAAACCATTCCCATGGCCTCCCTTTAGATGGGCCAGTCTCTCCTGTCTCCTATAAGCACATGTCAGTCTCATCTCTCACACTTTACCCTGCCTGAAATAGTCTATTCTTACACAAAGCCAGTCCCTTCTCAGCTTTATCTCAGCAAGGCCCTCCAGGAAGCTCTTCCTGAGCATTCCAGCCAGAGAGACATGGAATGTCTCTGGAGCCTGGAACATAGGCCAGTCACTCAACACAGGCACGAATTCCAGGATATGCCACCAGGCATCCTGGGGGACATTGGCATCTGCTGTCCTTGTTGCATGGGACTGACGGTCATAGGAGACAGACAGACAGTAGCCAGGGGAATGATCAAACTCACCGTCACAATGCTGACACCTATGAAGATGGAAACACACTGGCCACTGATGTCCTAGAGGAGCGACTCTAGGACTCCAAATGAGACCCCCTCCTCCAGGACTGTCCAGGCTCTGACCTCTTAGCCCACAGCCTGGCCCCTACTGGGTCTGAGCACCTCTTTCCTTGGGTCTGAGCTCATATTGGATTCTCTTGGTCCATTTGGTGCTGTATGTCAGACTTTCCCTCCCAAATATTCAGATGTTCAAAACCCTCTTCTAAAATAGTGTAATTTTTACATATGACCTATATGCATCCTTCATATCCTTTAAATTATCTCTACATGACTTATATCTAACATAATACAATGTCTTATAAGTTTTTAAGTAAAAGTTACACTTTATTTATTTGTGTGTGAGAGTGTATATCATGAGTGGGTACATATGTGCCATGGCGTAAGTGTGGAGGTCAGAGGACAATTTGAGGGAGTCCGTGCTCTCCTCCCATCATGTGGGTCCTGGAGATTGAACTCAGGACATCAGGCCTGTCAGCAAGCACCTTTACCTGCTGAGCCATCTCGCTGGCTCCATAAACAATTATTATATTGTATTATTTAGGAAACAGAGACAAGAAAATAATCTGTGTATGTTGGGTACAGACAAATGTTTTGAACGTTTTAAATCTAGGGTTGGCCTAATCCGTGATGTAGAACTCAGTGTTCTTAGAGTAGGCAAGCCTCTGACTTGGGCACAGAAGGTGATCCAAGACACTTAGGAAATTCTACAGCTGCAGAGAGCTGGCCCGGCTGGGATGGAGGAGGAAAGCTAGGAGGCTGATGTGGGGGACATAGGAAGTGGCACGGGGGAGCGGAAGAAGCTGCTCCACATCTCATGTGCTGAGGACCTGGTGACAAGTTCGAGCTGTGGTCTCAAAGCAACAGGAAGCCACCACTAGACTGAAGCATGTAGTAACACAGCTGCACTGGGAGAATACCTCTCTGACTGAGAGCGGCAGAGTGGGTTGAAGGAGTCAAGGCTGGATCCCAGGACATCACTTTAGTTGAAGTGGTAATGAGAAGTAGATGTATTCAGGGTGCAGCATCAACCAAACTTGGGAGACAAGAAAGAGGAATGCCTAGGATCCTAGCAGAAGTGACCAGGTAGCAGGCATGCCTAACTCTTTGACATTTTGAAGTGTTATCTTCAAAGCAGGTTGAACATGCCTGATACAGCATGCAATCCGCTGAGGGAGCCTAGGCAGCAAATGGGGCCGTGGGGGAGAAGTCCGTGAGCTCCTTTGGGGATGGCAAGCACGAGATGCCAGTGGGTGACTCGCCATGGGGTTTGGTAGCTCTGTGGAAGAACCTAGAACGAAGCACACAGGTCACCAAGGACACAGGTAGGAAGCATAGCTTATCCTGAACTCCAAGTGTCCCCCATAGCCTCAGACCCTTTCCTGAGATCCTCCTCGTACCACCTCACTCCAAGTATCTGCAACACATCTTCAGAATGTGCAATGGTCTGTGCACAGCTTCAAGGCTGAAAAATCCTGGTCTGGTGGGATAACTAACCAGGATTCTGGCTGTTGTGAGTGGGTGGAACAAGTTCATCCATGATAGAGGACAGAGGAGCAGGAATGGGAACAGGTGTCTGTGTGTGTGCACACGTGTGCGTGTGTGTATAACTATATGAATTCAATTTAGACCTTTAGAGTTCCGCAAGCTTAAAAGCACCCAGTAGCAGTGTCTGAGAGGAGCTAAGCACATGGAGAAGCAGGGATCTGGTAGGAGGTACAGGTATCAGTGTAGCAATGGTAGAATTCTGTTACTGGGACAAACACTTGAGATGATCAATGTGCGAAGAGAAGTTTATTATATCACAGACTAGCATCATTTGTTAAAATACACATGCTCTATTGCACAAAATTATGACGAGGATAAATAATAACGCATCAAAAACTTCAAAACTGCTAAAGGAGCAGGTTTTAAATGTTTTCAATTTAAAAAATGGTAAGCATGTGAAGTGATGGATTTCATAATTATCCTGCTTTAATCATTCCTCATTGTAATAAACATGCATCAAAGTGTAGGGCTGTACCCTGTAAACACTCAGTTATTATTTAATAATTTTTAAAGTGTGCATGGCTTTGACACCAAAGACTTGGATTCTGCCTCCCGGGGGTGGGGTAGCCATCATTTTAAAATAAAACAGAAGTGAGGCTTAAGCTGCAGCTGTCTGCTCCTTTGAGCATTGCTGTGCTTAGTCAAAGAGGCCAATAGCGCCACCTTGTGGCATTCATAGCAGTTACACCACCTTCCAAAAGGGAGATTTTTTTTTTTCCCTTCTCGGACCCGGACTATCTCTTCTAATTCCCAACACTTCTGCAAGAAGAGACTCTCACCTTCGTTTCATTCACGGGGAAGGCAAGATGCAAACAGTCAAGAGAACATCTCTAAAATAAATCACACACTTGAGATGCTGAAGAGAACTAAATCCCAGCTCCGCTGTCTGTGCCAATGGCTTATAAATCTGGCTAATAACTAAAACCTTTCGCCGGGCGGTGGTGGCGCACGCCTTTAATCCCAGCACTTGGGAGGCAGAGGCAGGCAGGTCTCTGTGAGTTCGAGACCAGCCTGGTCTACAAGAGCTACTTCCAGGACTGGCTCCAAAGCTGCAGAGAAACCCTGTCTCGAAAAACCAAAATAAAATAAAATAAATAAAACCTTCCAGGCAGTCAGTCAGTCTTTGTGAACTGGTGGTGAGGCCCTTGGGACCACTCACATACATGTGGACTTTTGTCTTCCTAAGCAAGCATGTGTTTACCATAGATGAAGATTGGAAGAAGCCATCCAGGACAGGGAGTGACCTGGACCAGGGATAGGCTCTGGACTTCCCTCCAGGCCTTAATTTTATTGTCATTATTCTATAAGGACTGTCCTACAACAGTTACACAGCAATTACATTGTGTTGGGTACTGTGAGGAATCTAGAGATAAAGTCTATGGAAGGATAAACATGAGCAAATGCATACACACACACACACACACACACACACACACACACACACAAGAACTTATATGCCATTTTATAAAAGGGCTTAAGAATTCTTGGGCTTGGGTATCTAGGGGGGGTCCTGTAGCCAGTCCCCTACACTATGAAAGGATGAGTGTGCACTTTTGCACACACACAAACTTACAAGCATGAGCAAGAAAGAGGGAGAAACACCAGCAATATCTGAAAGCCAGAAACAAACTCTTGAGTGGCAACTGATTTGGCTGTGTGCACTGATTTTCTGCTGTTTTCTGAACATCTCACAGAAATGAAAAGTCCAGGCATAAAGGTCCTAGAACCCCTAACACAAAGGAAAGGGGATGCCAACAGTTACAGGACCCACAGAGATGTGGTAAGTGGCAGCACCCTTGAGATCCTCAAGGCATCCAACCAAGGCCAGTTCTGGCATCGCACCCAGCTGCCTGGCAATGCCCAAAAGCGCCAGGTTGGGAGACAGGTGTCTACTGCCTGCAATCTGACTCTGCCCTGTACTGACACTTGTCAGTCAACAAGTCCTGGCCCTAATGTCCTGCTTCTTTCTTCCAAATAAATACGAACAGGAGGAAGAGAACCAGCTATTAACACTTGAGGAAAACCTGCTTCCTGAAAAAGGAAGGCCAAGAAAAGGGGGAGGAGACGAACTTAACGCCATGACCCTCACAGATATGGGGACAGATCCAGATGTGGGAAAATCAACGACAAGGAAAGCTAATATTCTAATTAGCTTAGATTCTAATTAGATTGTACTACAGAGAGATGAGAAAAGTGATGCCGACTATCCTGTTTAGCTAAAAGATGTCTGCACCTCAATTTTTCTCTCAGCATTAGTTATGAGAGTTTATCATCAGTTAATTTGTTCCACATTTTTTTGTGTTCATGTTTCATCACGTGCTGAAGGGCCTGCGAGTTGATTCTGGGTTCTTTCTGTGTGTTTATGTGTGTGCATATGATGCATGTGTGTCTGTGGTGCGTGCACATGTGTAGATCAGAAGACGACACCGGCTGTGCTGTTCTAGAACACTCTACCTTATTCTCTTGAGACGGGGTCTCTCACTGGACTTGAAGCCAGCCTGGCAGGGAGCAGGCCCTAGCAAGCCTATCTCTCCCTCCCACAGCTCTGGGCTTACAGACATGTATTCAGTCACACCAGGCTATTTATGTGTATCCTTGGGTTTCTAATTCACGTCCCCATGCTGCTTGCACAGCAAGTCTTCTTACCCCCCTGAATCATTTCCCCAGCTCCCCAGCTTTGACTTTTGTTTGGTTTTGGTTCTGTTCAAAATTACAAATGATGCTTAGATTACATTTAACTTCCTTGGACTTCTGTTTATGGATATTAGTTCTGTTTATAAATTGTTATATGTAAAATCAGGATGTATAATATACATTTATGATGTAGATTAAATGTAATTCATAGATATGAAACCTTAGAGCACTACTGGTTCCCAAGTTGGGGTGATTCTGTACTCAGAGGACTACTGGCAACATCTGAAGATATTTCTGGATGAAAGAACTGATGGGGATGTTACTGGCATCCAGTAGGTTAGAGACAAAAGACGCTACTAAGCATTTCATGGTATACAGGGTAGCCCCCTACAAGAAAGACTTTCCAAAGCCCAAAAAGTGGGAGTGCATGACCCAATCAATAAGTACCAGTCCTTGTTTCAAAGCTTCAATGAAAGTTCTTTCCTTTATTGTCTGCATAACACAGTGAGTCCCTTGAGACAATCATTCTCTTCAAATATGCATGAAGCTATTACCAAAATCACTTTACTCAGCCACTGGAACATCTAAGTGAATTAAAAAATGTAGGAGTTATTCTATGTTTCCTTACCATGAAGTAATAACTGAGAAATTAATACAAAATATAGATTCATTCTGCTCCATCCTTATCCTCTTGCCACCCACCCATAATTCTAACGCCAGTAAGGAGTTTAAATCTCACAAATAACCTCTTCCTTCTCCTTCTTCTTCTTCTTGTTTTGTTTTTCAAGACAGGGTTTCTCTCTGTAGCCCTGGCTGTCCTGGAACTAGCTATTGTAGACCAAGCTAGCCTCAGACTCACAGAGATCCGCCTGCCTCTGCCTCCTGAGTGCTGGGATTAAAGGTGTGCACTGCCACCACCCAGCAAATAACTATTTTCTAAAGAAGAAACAGAAAGTAAACAATTATTCCCAAAGTAATACCAATTAGAGTATTGGATGTTCAAAGTTCTTGAGTACACCCAAATGAAAACCCAGGAAAAAAATAGTCTTGTGAAGTTTTAAAAAATAAAGACAATCGAAAACAAAAGAGATGGATTTCCTTTCGCTTGTAGAGAGAAAACAAGGAAGGCAATAGTTACCAAGAGACTAGGAGGAGAAATTTCATAATAATGAAATGAAACTAATGAAATACAAACCAAATGTGACCTCAATAAAGGCTGCTTTAAAATTCCAATAAAAATAAAAAAAGAGAAAAACTCAGATTCATAGTCTGACTTTAAAGGGGGAGAAATATTGGAAACAGAAGTAAGTAATATTGGGGCAATACGTAATACATAAGTAATATGAGGGAAGGGCTATGAGCGCAGACGCACAGGAAAAGGGCTGGGTGTGGAGTTCCACGGTGGAGCACAGGCCCGGGCGCCATCTACAGATCTATAAAAGGATTCTGCAAATTCTGTTTATGATGGAGTGTTGACTAAACTGACCCAATTTCAGTTGTTCTTAAAAACCCCATGAAAAATACAATAAAAGAATCAAGGCAGGAGAACAACCTTCCCCCCAAATAGGGAGAATGAAAGTGGGGGACAACAAAAGGCTAGAAAGTAGGCACTTGAGTCGTAACTGATTTAGACTCTGGATCATACAAACGAACTGAAAACTCAGATTAAAACTTCAGTATAGCTGGCCGGTGGTGGCACACGCCTTTGATCCTAGCACTTGGGAGACAGAGGCAGGCAAATCTCTGTGAGTTCAAGGCCAGCCTGGTCTATAGAGCTAGTTCCAGGACAGCCAGGACTACACAGAGAAACCTTGTCTTGAAAAAAACCAACCAAACAAAAAACCAAAAACTTCAGTATATTGAGTCAAAGGCAACGTCTTAGTGGGTAAACCTGAGGAGTGTCTGAATCCCCAGCACCCATGGAGACAGCTGGGTGTGGTCATCCAAGAGCACACACATACAACACCAGCACTTTGGGGGTCAGAGACATGACATAAGGATCACTGGGTCTTGTTGGCTGCCACCCTAGCTCCAGGTTCAGTGACAGACTCTGTCTCAACAGATTAAGGCCAAGAGTGAGAGAGAGGACATCTGACATCCTTTTTTGACCTCTGAACTCTCACGCCAAGCCCAAATAACACACACACACATACACACACGCACGCACGCACGCACGCATGCACTCATGCACGTACAAGTACTTATCTCTTCAAAATGCATCTATCTGCCTCACTACAGCCAGGACTATACAATCCACCTGCATCAATAGAGTGGTGAAATCACTCACCATGCCAACTCTGGTTCCTTCGGGAGTAAGTAAAGTCCTGAGTGAATGTGTATTGTTCGACAGGGCACAGCCATATCAAGGACTCTAGTGCCTCAGACCCATGGGAGTGGAAGAGCTTTCCCTGAGTGAGGCTAGAGAGACTGAGTGTGAATGCTGACAGTGTGTCGATCTGTATAACTCCGCCTCCTTGTTTAGCTGTATACAACAGGCGTGCTGAGCTTCTGTCCTGTTGTGGCTCCTCTGTCAGCACAGCCCACTTGACCCCAGTTTTTCTGTACCTGGGTCTGTGTGTCCATACCCTTCCTTCATTTTCTCATCATTCCTAGACAGGTTTCCAGGACCAGACCGTGTAAGGACATAGTCCTACTGTTCCACAGTCAGGGCCCTAACTATTGCACTATTTGAGGTCACTGTCTTTAGCAGCAATGGTAGCAAAACCTTGGCAGGTCCCAGACCCTATTCTACAGCCAGATAGACCTGAGGTGGTAACATCAGCAAAGCCCTGTGTCTTCTACCCTCCCTACAGTGGCATAAAGAGACCGTGGATTCTTCCTTTCTTCCCCAAAAGGTCACTTAGGAAAAAGCAAAGTAGACAGGTGCCTTCTGCTGTCACAGAGAATGAGAGCAGGAACAGAATGGGAGTGCAGAGTATGAGGTGGCATGGCAGCATCAGAAAAACAAACAACCTCCCTACTGGCTTTTCTGCTTATCCCACCCCAGCTTGCCCCCAAGCACCCATTTCCATCTGCAGGGTCCTAGGGTCCCCGAACTCAGCCTGCTTTGGGGCTGAGGCTGGGGGGGAAGTGGTGAGTGCAAGGCTTCAGGGGTTTCTTTGTTCCACTGAGTGGGCTTCTTCTACCAAGCCCGCCCTTTTGTCTGCGAGGGCCTTGATCACCAAGTGGCCTTGATCCAGTACCAGCAGATCCATCCGGAGGGGATCCTTAGATCCACCACCAAAGCCTACTTCAGGGAGGAGGGGATCTGAGAGTCAACTCCAGTGCTGAGGAGACCTAAGAGAGGGCAGAACAAGAAAAATGCCCAAGTACACAATTAGCCACAACAAAAATCGGACCAAGCCACTGAGACTCTCCTGACCAAATTCGAAGGAAGAGATGGGCAGGTGCCAATGCAAGAATTCCTCCAACAACCTGAAAAGCAACATGATAACACCAGGATCCAGCGAATATGCAACAGGAAGACTTGAACAACCTAATCCAGAAGAAGTAGAAGAAATGGACTTTAAACATAACATTATGAAAGTGATAGAGACCATTAAAGAGGATGTAAAAAACTCCTTTAAAGAAATGGATGAGAAGACTAACAAAAAGTTGGGAGAAATGAATAAATCCCTCAAAGATACCCTAGAAAACCAAGATAAAGCAATCAAACAGGTAATGGAAACAGTTCAAGACTTGAAAACTGAAATGGAGGCAATGAAGAAAACACAAACCGAGGGAAGGTGGGAAATGGAAAATCTGGGTAAATGAACAGGAACTACTGAGACAAGCATAACCAAGAGAATACAAGAGACAGGAGAAAGAATCTCAGATGCTAAAGATATGCTAGCGAAAATAAACTCATTGATTAAAGAAAACAACAAATCCAACAAATTCTTAACACAAAACATCCAGGAAATCTGGGACACCATGAAAAGACCAAACCTAAGAATAATAGGGGTAGAAGAAGGAGAAGAATTACAGCTCAAAGGCTCAGAAAATATATTCAACAAAATTATTGAAGAAAACTTTCCCAACCTAAAGAAGGATATTCCTATTAAGGTACAAGAAGCATACAGAACACCGAATAGGCTGGATCAAAAGAAAACATTCCCTCGCCATATAATAATCAAAACACAAAACATACAGAATAAAGAAAGAATATTAAGAGCTGCAAAGGAAAAAGATCAAGTAACATATAAGGGTAAACCCGTCAGAATTACACCTGACTTATCTATGGAAACCATGAAAGCCAGAAGGTCTTGGATAGATGTGCTGCAGACACTAAGAGACCATGGATGCAAGCCCAGACTACTATACCCAGCAAAGCTTTCTTTCACCATCGATGGAGAAAACAAGATTTCCAGGATAAAAACAAATTTAAGCAATATATAGCCACAAACTCAGCCTTACAGAAAGTACTAGAAGGGAAACCACAACTAAAGGAAGCAAACAACACCCATAATAACACAGACATCTAACAACCCTCCACTGGCACAACTCAAAGAAGGGAAACACACAAACTCTACAACCCTAAAAAAATAACCGCAGTTAACAGCCTCTGGTCATTAATATCACTTAATATCAATGGACTCAATTCAACTATAAAAAGGCACAGGTTAAGAGAATGGATATGAAAACAGGATCCAACATTCTGCTATTTACAGGAAACACACCTCAACCACAAAGACAGACATTACCTCAGAGGTTGAGAAAAGGTTTTTGAATCAAACGGCCCAAAGAAACAAGCGGGTGTGGCTATACTAATATCTAACAAAATAGACTTCAAACTAAAATCAATCAGAAGAGATGGAGATGAACACTTTATACTCATAACAGGAATAATCAATCAGGATGAAGTCTCAATTCTGAATATATATGCCCCTAATATAAAAGCACCCACATATGTAAAAGAAACATTACTAGAACTCAAAGCACACATCAAACCCCACACACTAATAGTAGGCGATTTCAACACTCCTCTCACCAATGGACAAGTCAACCAGATAGAAACTTAACAGAGAAATACGAGAACTAACAGATGTAATGAATCGAATGGACTTAATAGACATCTATAGAACATTCCACCCAATCAGGAAATAATATACCTTCTTCCCAGCATCTCATGGTACCATCTTGAAAATTGATCACATACTCGGTAACAAAGGAAACATTCACAGATACAAAAAAATTGGAGTAACCACCCGTGTCTTATTGGATCACCATGGAGTAAAGTTAGAATTTAACAACAATTCCACCCCCAGAAAGCCTACAAACTCATGGAAACTGAACAGTAAACTACTGAACCACTCCTGGGTCAAGGAAGAAATAAAGAATGAAATTAAATTCTTCTTTGAATTTAACGAAAATAAAGACACAACATACCCAAACCTATATGACACTATGAAAGCAGTGCTAAGAGGAAAGTTCATAGCACTTAGTGCCCACATAAAGAAAACGGAGAAAGCTCACATTAGTTACTTAACAGCACACCTGAAAGCATTAGAAAAAAAAAGAAGCAGACTCACCCAGGAGGAGTAGAAGACTGAAATAATCAAACTGAGGGCTGAAATCAACAAAATAGAGACACAGAAAACAATCCAAAGAATCAATGAAACAAAGAGTTGGTTCCTAGAGAAAATCAACAAGATCGACAAACCCCTATCCAAACTAATCAAAAGGTGGAGAGAGAACACTCAAATTAACAAGATCAGAAATGAAAAGGGGGACATAACAACAGACACTGAGGAAATTCAGAAAATTGTTAGGTCTTACTACAAAAGGCTGTATGCCACAAAATTGGAAAATGTAAAAGAAATGGACAGTTTTGTAGATAAATACCATATACCGAAATTAAATCAAGACCAGGTGTGCAATTTAAATAGACCTATATGTCGTGAGGAAATAGAAGCTGTCATCAAAAACCTCCCAACCAAAAAAAAAAAAAAGCCCAGGACCAGATGGTTTTAATGCAGAATTCTACCAGAACTTCCAAGAAGAGCTAATACCTATACTCCTTAATGTGCTTCACATAAATAGAAACAGAAGAGTCATTGCCAAACACTTTTTATGAAGCTACAGTTACGCTGATACCAAAACCACACAAAGACTCAACCAAGAAAGAAAATTACAGACCAATCTCACTCATGAAGATCGATGCAAAAATTCTCAATAAAATACTAGCAAACCGAATCCAAGAACACATCAAAAAAAATCATCCATTATGATCAAGTAGGCTTCATCCCAGAGATGCAGGGCTGGTTCAACATACGAAAATCTATCACTGTAATCCATCATATAAATAAACTGAAAGAAAAAACCATATGATCATTTCATTAGATGCTGAAAAAGCATTTGACAAAATTCAACACCCCTTTATGATAAAAGTCTTGGAGAGATTAGGGATACAAGGATCGTATCTAAATATAATAAAAGCAATTTACAGCAAGCCGACAGCTAACACCAAATTAAATGAAGAGAAACTCAAAGTGATTCCACTAAAATCAGGAACAAGACAAGGCTGTCCACTCTCTCCATATCTCTTCAATATAATGCTTGAAGTTCTAGCAATAGCTATAAGACAACATAAGGAGATCAAGGGGATTCGAATTGGAAAGGAAGAAGTCAAACTTTCGTTATTTGCAGATGATATGATAATGTACATAAGTGACCCCAAAAACTCTACCAAAGAACTTCTACAGCTGATAAATACCTTCAGTGATGTGGCAGGATACAAGATCAACTAAAAAAAAAATCAGTAGCCCTCCTATACACAAAGGATAAAGAAACAGAGAGGGAAATCAGAGAAACATCACCTTTCACGATAGCCACAAATAGCATAAAGTATCTCGGGGTAACACTAACCAAGGAAGTAAAAGATCTATTTGAGAAGAACTTTAAGACCTTGAAGAAAGAAATTGAAGAGGATACCAGAAAATGGAAGGAACTCCCATGCTCCTGGATTGGTAGGATCAATATAGTAAAAATGGCAATTCTACCAAAGGCAATCTATAGATTCAATGCAATCCCCATCAAAATCCCAACAAAATTCTTCATAGAACTTGAGAGAACAATAACTAACTTTATATGGAAAAACAAAAAGCCCAGGATAGCCAAAACAATCCTATACAATAAAGGAACTTCCGGAGGCATTACCATTTCTGACTTCAAACTCTATTACAGAGCTACAGTAATGAAAACAGCTTGGTATTGGCATAAATACAGAGGTGTTGACCAATGGAATCGAATAGAAGACCCAGATATTAATCCACAAACCTATGAACACCTCATATTTGACAAAGAAGCTAAAATTATACAATGGAAGAAAGAAAGCATCTTTAACAAATGGTGCTGGCATAACTGGATGTCAACCTGTAGGAGAATGAAAATAGATCCTTATCTTTCACCATGCACAAAACTCAAGTCCAAGTGGATTAAAGACCTCAATATAAACCCAACCACACTGAACCTGATAGAAGAGAAAGTGGGAAGTAGCCTGCAATACATGGGCACAGAAGACCACTTCCTATGTAAAACCCCACTGTCACAGACAATAAGAGCAACAATGAATAAATGGGACCTCCTGAAACTGAGAAGCTTCTGTAAAGCAAA